>CAEFZY010068279.1:0-30355 GCA_903066815.1 Brachyrhaphis roseni
TTTGCTGCATTTCATTCGGGGGTGTTTTCTTTTTTGTTTGCTGCATTTCATTCGGGGGTGTTTTCTTTTTTGTTTGCATGTTTTCTCTTTTGCTGCGCATTTGCACCTGTCGGCCACCGTAATAGAGAGAGAGAGAGAGAGAGAGAGAGAGAGAGAGAGAGAGAGAGAGAGAGAGAGAGAGAGAGAGAGTATATACAGTATATATATACTGTATATACTCTCTATATACTATATATATATACTGTACTGTATATAGTACAGTGTATATATATATATATACTGTTAATGCAAAAGCAGTTTTTTTTTCTAAAATAAAGAAAAAACATTTGCGATTCACAGTTCGGCTTCGCTTGTTGTTTCCAGTCGGAACTATTTTGGTAACGCTCCGCCGGTGGTGCGGCACTCCAAGCACAGCTGCATCTTCTCGCCCCCTCTGCACTGACACTTTGTGGGTACTTCGGTACTTCTACCTGCTGGAGGGATTCTGTGGGGTGACAGTCGGTTTTTAGAGACTCAGTGACTAAACTACAGTCATGTGTTCTATTTATCGTTTTTTTACAAATGTATATTTGAAGACAACAGCGCTCGTAATGTCCGCTTTTATCAAATAAGTTATTAAACTTGGGTTTTTAGGTCAGGTAAAAGGAAATGGTGCCTTTAAAGCGGAGGAAAGTCGCCAACTCGGGCTCTCTGAACGGGACACACAACAGCGCAGCATCACAACCAACTAAGTTCCCTCAGGTTGTTTTATTCTTGTTGGAAAGGAAAATGGGAGCCAGTCGAAGAGCTTTTCTGTCTCAACTCGGACGGAGGAAAGGATTTCAGGTGGAGGAACTGTTCAGGTGAGGGAATAACGCACTGACGATGACAAGAAATAAAATACAGACACGTCTCCGTGTGCATTGAAAAGGTGTTCATATCTCTTATGGTTACTTTTTACATTTTAACTAGTCAAACTTCAATAGATCAACACAAAGTATAAAATTAAATGAATAAAATATTTGACGATATTTACTGGCTTTTATGGAAGCGTGACGATGACTTTGAGAGGGCAAACTTCTATTATTATGTCATTATTAATACTAATAATATACTAATTGAAAATGGATTCAGAACAATAACAATATTATTGTTTATTGCAATAATTTCTGGAACAAATTATATAGTCTGGCAAAATTTGTTATTGTGACAGGCCTGGTCAGGCGAAAGCAATTTTGTGCTAAAATGGCCTGCCGTTTAACAGTGAAACGGTTTTCATCAAAGCATTTTTCATGAGTTACAGGGTCTAAGTCTAATTGACCATCTGTGGTAAGACCTGTAAGTTGACCTTCACAGCAGGTCTCAATTCAATCTGACTTTATTATTATTTAGCAAAGAGGAGTGGGTGGAAATTGTTCCCTAGATGGCAATTAGTGGCACTAACACAAAATATTAAAACAAATGCAAAACTTTTCACATTTTTACCGGCAAATAAAATGGAAAACCATACACAAATATCATTCTACATTAAAATGAAGCATTCATTCGTTGCAGTCCGTCTCCAGTTTGTGGTGGTGAGATGAAAACCGGTCTGTACCCCACAGTAAAAGCGTGACGCACGTTATCTGTGAGAGCAACACAGCACAGGAGGCCCGGATGTGGCTGGAGGCGCAGGGAGCAGGGCAGGCAGGGCGCCACCTGCTGGACGTCAGCTGGTACACAGAGAGCATGCGCGACGGACACCCAGTGGAGATACTGGACAGACATAAACTACAGGTGCAACAACCATTTTTATAAATGCTCAGTTTTTGGATGAAAGCGTTATTTAGGTCATCTAGTAACAGAGAGGAAGAAATTACCACAATAGGTTGATGCAAACATGTATAACTCCAGATAAATTTGACAAATAAATATTTTAAAAATTCAGTGATCTATAACATTAAAATGATCTATATTAGGATTATATCCACATAAATATAGGCTCAAAAAGCAACAGTCAATGAAGAGAAATTAATTTTCTTTTCTTCTTCACTTGAATCTCCTGTTATAGACATTAAAGATGCACTACTATTTAAAATCAACTTTTTTTTAGGTTTACATCATGTTATAAAATTATTCCCTCATCAAAAACCGACCTGGAGTGTGGCTTTGATTCTTTCATTCAATCCTTTAGTCTCCATGACAACCATTCAGCTGTGAAAACTCCCTGGATGGATCTAGCTCCGCCTTCAAGATGCAGCTCCTCCCCCACTCAGCTCCTTCAGACTAGTCAGCGACGGTTAGCAAATACCTGAGCTCCTTATAGGAGATACTTCTCAGAGCAACACTGGTAAAAAAAAAAATGTTAAAGGGTTAATAAAGGAACCATGGTGTGATGACTTCCTGAAGGCAGAGCTTCAAAAAGAACAGGAGTTTCTTAAAGAGACAGAGGCCCAATTTCAAAGTGTTAAATTGCGAATTCAAATTTCTTTTAAGTCATATCTCTTATATAAAGCAATTTGAAGGCAACAATTCCTTGATTGTGCTAAGAAATGGGACCTTTTGCCTGGAAACACAAAATACTGCCTCTTTAATATGTTGGTCGTGTGTTTTTCAGGAGTTTGCAGTGAACAACTCTACGGTTACTCCCTTCTACGTTCCCAGTTATGCCTGTCAGAGGAGGAGCACCCTGGAAAACCACAACGCTGTCCTGACCGTAAGCTCCCACCCGCGGCTAAATCGGGTCATGTGACTGTTTCCTGAAACCTCATGTCACATGAGAGCTGTGTTGTGTTTTTTTTTTTGGTTGTTGTCTCAGGATGCTCTGTCGCTCCTGGCTGAAAACGCAGAGCTGAGCGACGAGGACGGCCGAGGCGTGGCGTTCCGCAGGGCGGCCGCAGTGTTGAAGGCGCTTCCCTCACCTGTCACTAACATGTCCCAACTCACAGGCCTGCCCTGCCTGGGAGAACATTCACTCAGAGTCATCGAAGTCAGTGGATGTGTTTCTTTTTATTTCTTTCTAAATGAATAGAGCTGATTTTACCCTCTTTTTTTCCTGCTGTTTCTCAGGACATCCTGGAGAACGGAACATCAAGTGAAGTTGAATCCACTAAGGAGTCTGAGCGGTTTAAAGCATTAAAGGTGTGTCAACGTATGGAAATGAAAATGGAACTTTTTGATGGATAACTAGTCTGCTGAAGAGCTGTTTTCAAGAAACCTCATGCTTATGTCTGTGAAAAGCCTGCAACTGTGATTTTTATGCTTTTCTTAGCAACGTTTTGTCTGTAAAGCTGTAAATATTATGGTTCATATTTTGACCCTCAAGAAAAAGCTGAAGGCCCAATTAAAAAAGTAAAGATTTTGTAGCAGATGCAAAAATATTTAATATTTGTAAATGGAGCTTTTTTATGGAAGAAGAATTATATTATGTATATTGCCGATGCTTATGGTTATTGATTTTAGACCATATAGATCATATTGATCTAAAATGCTTTAAATGTTTTGGGGAATGATCAGACCTCCAAAAGGTGCTTTATTTGAAACGGGAAGTAGCAAAAATGATGATAAACAATTTATCTTCAGAGGGTCTTTGCATTGCTTTCATTGTTTGAACCTAATAAAATTAGCTGAGTAATGCAGTTCTTTTAGAAATACATGAGTAATACTGTAAGCTGAAAACCATTAATTCAATTTAACAGTGCTGTATGAGTTTTGTGTAATCATTTAACAAAATTAGCTCTACTAGTAAAGCTGTACAAACCGTTTTATGGTGTGTAAATGCAGCTTTTGCTGTGCTTCAGGTGTTGACGGGTATTTTTGGAGTCGGGTCAAAGACAGCGGACCGATGGATCCGAGAGGGGATCCACAACCTGCAGCAACTGAGAGATTCAGGGCAAACGCTCAACCGTGCTCAACAAGCAGGTTTTGAACATCATCTAAATGTTTTTGTCCTGTTTTATATTTGATCCAATGCAGCTGATATCTGACCTTGCTGACTTGACCTGGTTCTCATAGCAGATGAGCTACTTGTGTTTTCAATCTGTTCTGTTATTCCTCAGATCTTATTTAATAAACTCTAATGGTCCTCACATCACTCCCAGACCAGAGTACAGAGAATTAATGATTAAGATTCAGAGATATTCTTATGTAACGTGGCTAAAATTATGATCACTTGACACTCCACTTTTAAAGGGGTGGTATTGTGTAAAAGTTACATTTTGGAAGTTTATATAATGTTTAACGTCATTCCCTCACCAAAAACACACCTGCAGCGTTGTCTTGATTCTTGATTCATGCAGGTTTGAGAAGTCCTTTAATCTCCATGGCAACCATTCAGCTGTGCAAAACACCTGGGTGGACCTATCCTCTCCCCCAAGGGCAAAGCTCCTCCTCTCAGCTGCAGTTTCCCAGCTTCCAAGTTTCTTCATTATAGAGCAGCCCTCCCCATCTCAGCTCCTTTAGACTAGCCAGCAACAATTAGCAAACACTTGGTGGAACTGTTAATTTCAAGGCATTAAATTACGATGTCATTTCTTTTAAGTCATATTTAATATACAGCTCTGGAAAAAAAGAGACCACTGTGAAATGAACATTGTTCTTTTGTTCTATAAACCACTAACAACATGTTTCTGAAATGCCAAGAAAAAATTTAGCGTTTATTTGCAGAAAATGAGAAATGGTCAAAATAATGAAAAAGATGCAGCGCTTTCAGACTTCAAATAATGCAAAGAAAACAAGTTGATGTTAATTCAATTTGGCTAATATTTATCTGGGGGCAGAGTGATCATTAAGCAGAGGACTTTCATCTTCAGATCGTCAGTTGATAATTAAATATGAAAGAAAAGCAAAACAGGAACGTTGTGACAAAAGTAGCACTCGGTACCGGATCCTGACCCAGCAGAACACTGTGAGTTCTACATCCTTCATCACAATATACACACTACATGCAAAACCTGTGCATCTCACATGCTTCAAACATGTGACAGGGTTTATGTTTAACAAAATTAGATTAATTTTTTTCTCATTGAGACCCAACTAAGTAATTGTTTGATAGGCCACCATAGATAGAAACTAGGAGACAGTGTGATACTAGTGCAAGAGAAAACAAGACTGTGGCAAAAACGAGCAAAAGTGATTGAAGGCTAGCAAAGTAAAACAAATGGTAGGCCCACTGAGGAAGAGGATAATCAACAGTTGATGGCAATTAGCAACTAGGTGTGAAGGAGCCAATGCTAATGGCATAGAACAAAAACGTTTCGAAGTGCAACAAAACAGAAATAGTGGGAAAGAAAAAAAAGATTCACAGAAAAACAGAACCAAGGATACGTTTGTTTTCAGGAACAGTGATTTTTTTTAATATATATATTATTTTTATTTAATTTTTTAAGTGTGGCATATACGCAAAAACAGAGGAAACATGTTAGTGGGGCATATATGTTTTCCCACAGCCCTGTATGCTGTGGTCCTGCAGGTCTGGAGCACTACGACGACATCAAGCAGCCGGTCAGCCTGGCGGACGCTGAAGCCATCAGGGGGATTGTGGGAAGAGCCGTCGCCTCCGTCTCACCAGAGGCTCAGATCGTTCTCACAGGAGGATTCAGAAGGTCTGAAATCAGCAGCTTTATCTGATGACACCTACAGGAGAATTACATATCTAATACAACCTAGAAACCAAAAATGAAATCTGTCATTTCATTGACAGAGTGACAGAGTGTTTCAGCCGGGATCGCTGGTGTCAGCAGGGATCGCTGGTGTCAATTATCTGCTGATAATGTTTGGACATTATCAGCAAAATGTCCAAACATTTTGCTGATAAATGGACAATGGAGTATTAGGGCTGGTTTTAAGATGAAAATAAATTTTTACTAATACGAGAATAAACTTAAAATAATGAGAAACAAGTAATGTGACACAAAGTCATAATATGAGAATGAAGTTACAATATTACAAGAATAACGTCATAATAAAACAAGAAAAAAGCCTCAATAATACAAAAAAACAATTCTTGGGTAATTTTACGACTTTCTTCTGATATTTTTGTCTTTATTTTGCTAGTATGACATATAAATGAGATATAAACACTGTGTGTTTTGCTTTTTTTCCCAGGGGGAAGCTAACGGGTCACGATGTTGACTTCCTGATTACTCACCCTGAGGAGGGCAGTGAGGTGGGACTGATGGCCAAACTGGTGTCCTGGCTGGAGTCACGGGTATCATTTCATCTGCAAGTTGTGCTTTTAATCTGTGATGTCATTTTTCTTTGCGTGTTTCCTTTAAAAAAAATAAATAATAGCAGGCGCAAAGAGGTGTAAAATAAAACTACTAGCTTTGTGTTGCAGATAATTGCTATTCACTATAGCCAGTGAGTAATGTTTGTTTGTTTTGTAGATTTTGTTTATTCTGCTTTATTGATAAGCAAACAGCATAAAATGATTGTCATTATGTTTAAATCCATGGTGACTTTCAGTCAAATTCTGTTAAGTGTGATCAGTGGTCGACCAAGAACTAGAAAATAATTTATGCTGAAACGATTAATTGTGATGAGTCAGTTACTACAATAATCACCAGTAATCAATTAATCATTAACGGGAGTATACAGACTTAAAAAAAACAACACAACAACAACCTTCTTAAATGAAAAGTTCTGCAGAATGTGACTGGGATTTCTTTCACCCAATTAATAGATTAATCGTGATCACTGAAAGTAATCGTTAGTCGCAGCCCTAATCTTCTCCTATGAACAAGTTTGTTGGGAGGCTAGGTTACCTGCTTTCACTTAGGGAAAAAATCTAAGTGGGTGGGGGGGGGGTTGCCCAGGGCTCCATTATTACTGTTAGAGTCACCCCTGAACTTAATGTGTTATGGATCTCCTGACTCAGGATAATCAGCAAGACTAGGAAAAGCATCGAACATTTTAGGTTTCCTCTCATCTAAATAAAACCTTTTCCTGAATAAATCTACGACAGTTTAGACTTGCAGATATGAGCCTGATGCTCTCTGCCTCTCTCCACGAACAGGGTCTGCTGTTGTACCAGAAGACCACCAGGAACTCCTACTTGGAGTGCAGCGACGGTCCAGGCCAGCCCCCCTCCAACATCGATCGCTTCGAGAGATGCTTGTCTATCTTCAAGCTGTCGGCGGGACAAACGGGAAGCGTTGTCCAGTCAGAGGAAACCGCAGAGTCTCCATCAGCCGCAGAGAGACGATGGAGAGCGGTCAGAGTGGACCTGGTGGTCTCCCCCATCAGCCAGTTTTATTTTGCTCTGCTGGGCTGGACCGGATCTAAGGTGGGCATCGTCACTCGCCCTCAGGGGTCTCCTTTACTGGCCTTCTGACCGACATCACTTCCTCTGCAGCTGTTTGAGAGGGAGCTGCGGCGGTGGGCCGGGCACGAGAAGGGCATGTCTCTGAACAGTCACGCCCTGTACGACAACAAACAGGTGAACGGATCAAAAGGCTCTGCTTCTGCCATGAAAGAAAAGCGATCTAAATGAATCAGTTATCATGTTTGCAGGGTCGATATATAAGAGCTTCTTCAGAGGAGGAGATATTTGCTCACCTTGGTCTGGAGTTCATTCCTCCAACTGAAAGAAACGCCTGAGGAATCCCTGCAGGAGCATCAAGGAACGCTCTGCTGACGACTGAAAAAACTCCAGACCAGCTGCTGGATGCACCATTGAGAGAGAAAATAAAAAAATTAATAAAATTACAAGGATAAAGTCATAATGTTACAAGACAAATGTCTATTATTGTGAATAAAGTCACGATAAAATGAAAGTGAAGTTGAGTTATTACAAGAATAAAGTGATAATATTACAACTTTAGTCATAATATGACTTATTTCTCATATTATAGCTTTATTCACATATTTCAACTTTATTCTCATTTAATTCAACTTTATTTTGTAATATAATTTTATTCTCTTGTCATTCCGACTATATTGTCATATTATTTCAACTTTATTCTCGTATTATCTTGACTTTATTCTCGTAATTGTGTTTTATTCTTTTTTTTTTCAGTATGGCCCCAATACTCTGTGGTAGTTATCTGGTCAGCTTCAGATTTTACAGTTGAACAGTTTGAAAACCTCAGATCTCAGAGCTTTAACGAACAATCAGCTGATCATAAAACAAAAAAACAAAACAAACAGATTTTTGTTGCTTTTATAAAGCTGTTAAAACATGTCATCCTCAAAAGAATGAGCATGGCACAGCTTGCAGCCCAACTTAATGAGTTACTGGTGTATTTTTAAACTCTTTTTTCACTAGAAATTCCCCCAAAATGAAAAACAATAAGGTAAAAATAGCTGACATAATAGATTAAATCCTTTCAGGATATAAATTCTAATGACTGTTAGTTTTATCTATGTTCATAAATATGGGCAACATTAGCTTTTAAAAATGTGGAGTGACTTATTTCAATTAAAATGTTTTGCAGATATATTGTTTCTTTTGTGTGTTTTTTTTTGTAATTAGTTTTAAACAAAGTTTATTTGTATTTTATTGTATTACGTGGTTATAGTAAACATTCCCAAACTCCTCTTGAGTCTCCAGCATTTCTGTGGCTCATTTACTGTTTTCTCTCCCTGAAGTGTTTAAACAGAGCAATTCTAAATCCAACTACAGTTTTACTAAAATATCCCTCAGAATAATACAAAGCGGTCAGAACTGTCTGACATGTAAATAGCTTTGAATCTGGGAAGCAAAAAAAAATAAATTCAGAAAATCTTAGTATGTTCCATGTTTCACAGCTTTACTTCTGCAGAAATAAACTGAAAACTAAAATTTGCCAGAGTAACAAGCATTCACAGTTCTGTTAAACGAGAGGGGTTTTTTTTGTGGTTTCGTTTTTTTTTTTTTTTGGTGCACTTCCTTGCTACGCATGTAAATGTCAACATTTTGCTCAGCTTTAGTGTAAAGAGGGTTCCGTTAAGTGACTCTCCCCACAAACACACCTGTGTCACATTGACATCCATTCAGGGCCGCTCATATCAGTTTATCTGCACAGAAACCACAACACAGTCATGACAGTTCACTTTAATAGTAAAATGATTGGTTCTTTAGAGCCGTCGTGCACCAGATTAAAGTAAAATGTTGTTTGCCAGCCTGCTATATTTGACAAATAAACTACATAAGTTGGATGTAGTCTCTGAATGACCCATTAACAGCAAATTTGACAAACTTCTATTAAACATTCTATAAAGTTTCATTAAAACAGCTCCTACACGTAAGATAAGCAGATGGACATACATGCAAGGGTATCCCTGGAAAACGTGGGAAAATTTTACATTTTACTCCGCGTGTCTACAAATGTTAACACAATTTTGATTGTATTTTTTTTTAACAAGCAAAGGCTCTGGCCGGAACATTTGTATTTGCATGTTTGTGGTAGGCCAGTAAATCTCACGCACAAGCCATATCTATCGTCAAAGCCGCTCTCTTGGCCCACAGGGCGTTAACTTTTGCTTCCAAAATGATATGAGAGGAGGCTGGAAAAGATTGTTGTGTTCAAGTTGTGCTAAAAGGAGTTAGCCTGTTAGCAAAGCTGTTAAAGCCTAAAATAGCATCCCAAACATGGAGCAGCACCAAGGTCAATTTCCACAGTCCACTTTTCTAAAGAAGTTCCTTGAAACACTTGAAAACGCAATAACAATAGTGGGTAAAACAGCATTTTGCACCAATCTGATGGTTGAATAACCTGAATAACACTAAGATCATAAATATTTTTGTTGTTGAGCTTTTATTCAATAATTTTGCAGCAAAAGGGTTATTGAAAAATAATACACTGGCATTCCCTTTAATTAAATTTAAACTAAGTATTTGTTTTTTTCTTATTTGTTTTTACTTTTATGAGTTGATCAGAGTTTCAGAAGAACTTCTAATAACTAATCCACAATTTTTAAAAAAAAACTCCCATAGGGAATAAATATGATGCCTATGAGGGTCAATTTAGAAAATTCAAATGTTGTAACTTACATTAACATAGCTATCAATGGCTCTGTAGAGATTTTTTTAGTGATGCAACCTTTACAACCTAAAGCAACATTTTTCATTACATCTCTAAGATCTAACAGCTGCTTTTGCAGCCCCTGAACTGTCCAGTAAATATGTAGAAGTTCTAAGCCGTCATCTGGTTTACAGTGGGACAAACAGTCAATGTGATGAGCTCCATTATATGCTCTGCCAGTGGGCAATTTGACTTGACTGTTACATTTTTGTTGCACCCAAAATCAGCTGATTAAAGATTTTAAAAAGTCTTTATCTGCACCAGCCACCTCTCCTGAATGAGTCAAATTCGTCTCCTTTTCTTTATTTCATTTTGGAGGGGCCACAAGTGGCTCCCGGGCCGCGTTTTGGCCAGCGCTGTCTTCATGTTTTGCTACCACCTTTCACCGGGTTTCTTCCTGCAGACTTCTGTCAGTTCCTCAGTTTCCTGAGAGCGTGTTTTTTGGCTTGAGTGTGAACTAGCAGGCGTTTCCTTCTGCTCTTCCTAACAGCCTCATTATCCTCTAAATACCAGTTTGACATCAAAGGCGGCGACACTCATCACACCTCTATCGCCTCTGGGTCCACACGCTTCCTTGTGCATGGACCGGTCTGCAGAGGCAGGTCCGACGTCCCTCTGCGGCTGTAGGAACGGTGACCTGGGTGGTGGCAGGCTGAGGGAACCGGTTTGAAAAACGGTTTCCTTCGATGTTCCTGGATCAGACGTTCCATGTGACTGTCTTTGACTCTGAATGTGTGAACAAAAGGTGACAAAGATCGACCCCCGTCTCTCTGATGGCAAGCAGATGAAGTTAGTGTAAATATACATTAATTTTATGTCTATGAAGTATGCCTTTCAGTGAGGCATAACACTGCCCCTTTAAGGGAGGCAAAATCTGGGACTGCTATAGCTTTGTTTCAAAATATTACTTCACTAACTCAGTTATAAGATTATAAGACTGCAAGACATTGAATAAATAAATATGACTCAATAGATGTTACCAGGTTTTTCTAATTTTTTAGAAACAAACTCACTACAGAAGTAATCCATCAATTTCTGAAGAAAAACTGAATATTTCAGCTATATACAGATTAGCTTGTCATCAGTCTACAACAGCTAGCTTCCATAATGGAGGACCATTTAACCAAAGTGACTCTGCCAGGTCTCTCCGCTATCAGCTGGGGTAATTGGAGGTGTACCCCAGCCAGCTGGTCCTCCAGCCCTGCAATCACTGGCTCATATTTAAATGCCCCGCTCCATCCAGCCCCATCTGATGAAGGGAGTCGAAGTGCCTGCTCATCCACTGGGACCGGTCTCGCTGGCCCCCATCAAAGACTGGGGAGCCTTTGATGAGGTTGATAGGGATCAATGCAATGAGGGAAGAGGCCTTAACTGACTGTGTTACAGACGGGGCGGGCAACTGCTGGAGACTGCCGGCAATGGAGATCAATGATTATTAGGCGCCATCAGCGCCTTGATCTGCATAGAGGAATCCATTCAGCATCAAAGGGCCATCTTCTGAGGTGTTTGGCAGATCCCAGGTTTCTGTGTCAAAGGTCACATCTTGGCCTGTTTTTTCTCCTCCCCATTTGTTCTGTTTATTCTAAACAGTTGATGCAAAGAAGGGCGACACTGTACTGGTTCTGGGAGTGAATCTGAAGAGCACCATTTCCCAACTAACAGAGAGGAGAAATTCAATAATCGTCTGGGATAACAAGCTGCGGAGCAAATTCTACCAAACAGGAGAGTAACCTTAGAAACGTGGCGGATTTTAGTCAAGGCAACCTGAGGAATACATGGATTAGCTGGGACAGTGGAAGTAGAAGTGAAAACTACCATGGAATATTAGGGTGAATATAGGTAGAAAAAAAAAGTGGGTACATTTCCACCAAAGATTTCAGAAAGTTTGAGATTAATGTCAGAAAGTTTGTAGAAAAAAACTTGAAAATTTCTGAGTTTCAAAAGTCAAAATGCCTTTTAGGATTTGTTTTCTAGTCATTTTTTTGACTTTTCAAACACAACTTTCCCAGTTCTACTTTTTTTTTTTGTAGAACATTTCTGAGATTAATCTCAAAACATTTTAGTTTTTTTCTAGCTTTCTTTTTTTATTATTTATTTTACTTCTGGAGCTCAGATATTTCCTTGTTTTTTTCTGGAAAATATCTGAGATTAATCTCAACTTTTAGGGACAGAAATTGACTTTTTTTTTTTCTACAATGGCCCTGGTACACTGTCATAAATAACTCCAAAAAGAACAAATGATAATTGTCGACCCACCAGACTTCTTTAGACCCTCCTGGAATCAACCTATGAAAATACAGAAACGTAACAAAAGGACTGTTTCCCATCTCTTAAATCAACATAATAAAAGATATTGGAGTGTTTATTGAAGAAGAACTTGACTGCATCAGAAAGTGTAGTAAAGCCTGACATTTGAAAGTGTATCAGGAGAGTGGTTGCGCTTGAAGCTAACAACTAAACGGGGAAGCTTAGTTGTTAGCTTGTTTTGGATCCAACAATCCAAAACCTTCACATTCACTTGTGAACAAACTCCATAAGTGAACAATGATGTTTTAGAAAAGGCCAATATTAGTGAATTTATTGGGAAATTATCAAAAAAAACAACAACAGATTTACCTTTGAATAACCCTACAGTTTGAAAAGATGTACACAAAATTCTTAAACAATTTTTTTTTTTTTACACAAATAACATCTTCAAGGTGTTTCTGAGTGGGGTAAAATGAACTCGGAGTTGAAAGCTGTTGACTTTAAAGCATTTGTAAATCAGTTCATGGAGGGGAGGAGTCAAGGTGAGATTATTCTGGCTCAGTTTGGGGAATCACATGAAGTGATATGAAGGCGTCAGAGACTGCCATCTGTCGGGACGCGTCCCCCTCCCAGGCTGAGAGAGGGAGGGGCGGCCGAGGTGCGTTTGTGTCCATAACAGAGCAGCAAACAGGCCCATTAGAGATGAAAGGCTCAGAATGGAGCCAATCAAAGAGGGGCCCAGCAAGGGGGTCCGTCACCCCGCCGACAGCGGTGGCCTGCAACCGGGGCCGAAGGAGGATCAATGTTCACCCCCACCGATGTCACGGATAAGACGTGATCACACACAAACACACCACTCACAATCTCACTCACAATCTGTTACCATTCAGAGAAGAATGTTAACCCTTCACCAGACTCCATGTTCCACGTTTGAGGACAAGACGACACATAAACAAAGACAGCTGCAACCAGACGACGGCTGGCCGTTTGAGAAATTTCTAGTTGTTATTTTGTGAACAGATTTTTCAGGGAGAAGTAGCCGCTTTCTGCAAGACGCTCTAGCTTTTAATTCATATTTTGAAATGTATCTGATACCGAGTAAATACACGGCCCATATCGTCAATACTGATACTGATACTGATACTGATACTTTTTATTTAAGTTTGATATATTGTCAAACTTCTGACCTTTGGGTGTTTTTGTTGTTTTTCCTTTGAATTATTTTCTTCAAACCAACATGACATCATTTGGACAAAGATTGTCGGTGTCTACAAGATACTTTACTAATATATTAACATGATTTATGAGCATCTTTGCTTGATAAAGTTGAAAAAAGTTATCATTAGAGAGCAACTCAAAACAAAATCTTTTTTGAGGTACAGCTATACAAGGTAATCTGAAACTAAAAGTATTGAACTTGGCATGCCAGAATTGCTCCAATACTGATGCCAACTTGGTATCGACATTATCGATATTATGCATGAATCTACCCAAATGGTTCTGAATGGCTCAAAAACATAAAATGACGGTTTTGGCGTGGACTAGACAAAATCTGGAATTATTAGTATTATTTCATAGGGGTAGTATTATGCAAAATTGACTTTTTGAGAATGAAATCATGTTATAATATTATTCCCTCACCACAAACATACCTGGAATGTTGCTTTCGTGCATCTTTGAGAACTCCTTTAATCTCCTGTGGCAACCACTCAACTGTACAAAACGCCTGGATGGACCAAGCACCACCTTCAGGGATGAAGCTCCTCCCCTGAGCACTTCTCAGTGCAAAGCTGGTAAAAACAAAAGGTGGAGTTTCAGGAAGAGCAAGTGTTTTTAAAAAGACAGAGGCCCAATTTCAAGGCACTAAATTACAAGGTCAAATTTCTTTCAAGTCATATTTGATATATGTAGCATTTTAATAATTACTGAAGGAAAAGCAGTTACTTGATTGAGCTACAAAATGGCACAATGTGCCTGAAAAATACATAATACTGATGATTTCAGATTATGCAGCACTAGTGAACATTATTTATGGAAATCGGTCAGGAAATAGGCAGAGAAATACAGAAAAGGTCAGGAATCAAACCCCAGATGGTTGTGATGATGATTAGTAGATTTGTTTGTTTGTTGTTTTTTTATTTGCAGCTTAGTCTGGTTTTCACAGATTCTTTGTTGACTTTAGAAACAGCAGAAAATCCAGACCGTCTCCTGTCCTGTCGTCTGTCTCTGCAGTCCTCAGATTAAAGAGCGGGAGGAGGAGGCTGATTATCAGACATCCACCCCATACTACATTATCATCATCATCATCATCATCATCATCATCATCCAGACAGACAGACAGACAGACAGAGAGACAGAGCCAGGCAGCGGTGGAGGTGACAGTTAAAACCAATCACCAGAAGTCCTTTGAACTCTAAACTGGACCAATCAACAATCTGCAGTTTCCTTTGTTTCGTCATTTCTGGTTGACAGTGAAGTTAAACACTGACAGATACACACAGCTAAGGGATTACTTTGGGATACTTGGTCAAGCTCCACAATTTTAGATTTTCATTCAAAAATACAACCTGCTGTAAGCCACTTTGAACTCTGAGTCATCCTAGAATGACTCCTCACACAGTGAAAACAAAGATTTAGAACATATATTATTATTACTATCTTCTTTTTTTTTTTGGGACCAATGACCAAGAGGATCTTCTTGTCTGTTATCAGATGGAAGCCCATAAATTTGGCTCTGTTAGTGTATAGGGAGAAAAAGTGGCTCCATTACTGCAGATTCTAGTGTCACACTGGAACATTGGTACATGAATAAGCAACAACTTGTGGCATTTTTGCGCTTACATCTGGCAGCAGAAAGGCTGAAACAAGTGGTGACAAAGACACTGATGACAGTACAAATGTATTGTTTAAATGTTTCAATTTCACTGGAATTACAACAGCTTTTCCTCAGAATTGGAGGAAAAATTTTTCTCATTATTATAACGTCTCTTATTGACATAGCGCCTAATAAATCATACTTCTGCTTCCCAGTTTTATAGGGTATCAGTTTATGGAAAACTCTGGACGCAGTTCTCTAACTAGTCAGTGGGCAGATTCCTCACAACAATCAAGCAATTTTACATCATAACATTAATCTAGAAATATTATTATTTCTGGTTATTTTATTTGATCTTTTTTTACTTTATTTTTAATCGTTAATAATGCCAAAGCAAAAATGAACCAATAGCCTATACTTTATTTGAATCAATCTGGAAAAAATGTATAAAATTGTCTTTTCAGTTACTCAAACCCTAAAAGACCCTACAGATTACACCATCAGATTATTTTTAACCTAATTTTATTTAATTCCTTTTACAAAATAAATTATGCAAGAGTCTTGCCATTTTGTCCCAAAAGCGCCAAAATAAATGAATGAATAAAACATGTATTCATAACAAATTATAATGAAAGTAAAACTGAAAAAAAAAAAAAAGAAAGAAATATATGCACAATCATTAATATTATTTATTTAATTTCCTTACGGGATCAATAACGTATTTTTTAATTGAAATATTTTCACAATTTAACATTGTACGTCAAACACACAGTATTTCGTTATTTGCTTGATTATTTCCTGATTTATTTCCTGGAGAGGGAAATATGAAATAACTGAAAGGATTCTCGCACGTTATTGGTCCTGCCTCAGACTGACTTTCTGAACATTGATTGATCGCCGCCAGACGCCCCCTGCCCCCCTCTCCCCGCCTGTCGATATCAAAGCGCCGACTGCCTTTGAAGTGTCCCGGTAATAACTGTTTAACACCGCTCGGTTCTCGTGTTCTCCTCGCGCAGACACCGCGCGGAAATATATGGCGAGCCAAAAATACTTGACTTTCTTACCGTGCGCAGCGCCCGACCTCGCTCGGTATCTTATCAATGGCGGCGGAGCCTGTTGTTTGACTTTAATGTACCTTTAAAATCGAACAACATGTTGAATCCACTCAGCATTTGCGAACAATAAGGCGTCGCGAGGCCAGCTAGCTCTCCCACCCGCAATGAACTCTAGTTCGTCATGGCGGTGAGGTAAGAGTTAATCCACAGCTGGAATCATCATCAGTAATTCAATCAATTAGAATACTACAAAACTAAACGGAGTCAGTTAAACATATTTTAAGATATCTATATCCAAATTCTTTTAAAAGACAGTATAGTCTAAATGCAGGGATACTATCTCTAAAAGGTCTACTTGCTTTTTCCACTGCTAGAGGCAGTAATATAGCTTAAGTTTACACTTTCCCCCCTTTTCTTTTGCATTTCATATAAAAAAAAACTCATATGAATACAAAACACAGAAAAGTGTGTAATGTTAAACTAGCCAGTGGTAACAGAGCTCACTGTTTTCATCCCTTTTGTTTTGCCAGTTTCTGAAAATGTGCTATAAAAATCCTTCGACTTTGGACTCTTTAAGATTTTTCAAGAACATTTCTGGCATTAATCTCAAACTTTCTGAGCTTTTTGGTGGAAATGTACTTTTTCTATCTACAATGGCCCTAGTATGCCGTCGTGGTACTAGTTGCTGGTCATTTCACCTCATTGTTGTTTTGGACATTTGCAGTTTTTGTCTATTTAAAATAAAAATAAAAAGTTGGTTTGGGGGTTAGTTGTACTTTAAGTATGCGTACAATATGGAAGCAGCTGAATTCGATCACACAACCAGCATCCTATAAGTGTGTGGATGCTGGTTGTGTGATTTGCATGAGTAATATCAGTCTTTACAAAGTCTGCCTTTAATCTCAGGATGATCTCAGGATTAGCTGTTGTCTGTATGTTAAACCACTCACTGCTCATTATGTTGCTTATTAACCCGATGACTCCTTCTCACTTGGAGATGCAGGAAGCCTCATTCTAAAGCAGCTGATCCTGATTTACTGGCCGTGATGACGGGCCGCTCGACACCCATGGATCATCTAACGGTCATTATTTTCCCTGGGATTAATCAGCAGGAATTCTGACGGGCACCAATTAAAATGAGATTGTTCTTTTTTTTAAAAAAAAACTGATTAACTTAGGGTTAAAATAAACAGTGGATTTATTTTAACCCTAAATTTGGCTCCAGCTCTACTGTCCTATGAAAACAAAGAAAGTGGGAAATATTAGCTGTCACACCTTCTAATCCTCTCCCGGTTTTGTTTTATTATTAATTGTTATTAGATTATGGAACTTTTTGACTTTATTTAAACTGCTTTTCTCCTTGTATACTATTTTAAAATAGTGTTTTATATACATATATACTGAAAAGAGCCAAATCGGCGACATAAAGCACACATTCTCAAAACAGATGCAACATTAATTCCATTTCAGGTTGGTTTGCACTTAGTCTGGAGTCAGTTGGACCCTGACTCCAGACTAATCCAGATGAATTCGGTGCTGTAACTTTACGCGGTTCCACACCGGTCCTGAGCGGAAATGTCTCCCCTGCAGAGAATCGCCGCTCTGCGTGTTTTTACGGCCGCGCGGCTGCGGTTGTGGAGGAGCTGCAGACGGTCTGGGGTGAGGTGAGTCTATTATCTGTTGCAGGCAGGAAGGAGGAGGGAGCTGGAGGACAGGCAGGGGTCCTTCCCAGACTCACTGGAGCCTGGCTCTAACAGCCTCATTGAGACTGAATGGGACGTCTTAATTACTCCAGTTGTGAAAACTGAAGGAGGGGATGCAGCAGGCTTTGATCTTCAGGTTGGGGACGGCTGCTATAAATGCGGCCCCCGCTTGGAGACGCAATCATAACTCTCTGACCTTTGCAAGGGACCGTCCTGAGGAGAACTTTGCTTTTACCCGGACTCTGAGCTGAGCTTCACTTTTCATTCTTTCTTTTTTCTCTTTTCTTTTTATGAAGCAAAAAGGTTGTTTTTTTTCTTATTCACTGAGAAACTTTAACCTTCAAGTAAGCATGAAGGGTCATTTCTCCATCGAGTGGCTGGCCCAGAGCAGCAAGCCGGCGGGGCCAGCATCCGGGCTTGCAGCTTGGGGGACGCATTCGGAAAGTCTGCCGGGTTTTTACTGCAAACCAAAACCTGAGAAGATTCCAGGACCGGAGCAGCAGCACATCGACACCATCAGTCAGGAAGCTCCTCAGCTCCGAACGTCTCCCAGGAATCAGGGTGAGAGTTTCACTCTGCAAACAGTCAAAGGCGGCGGGTTCAGAACTGCTACCTGCTGCTTCTTAATGCACTTTATGGGGAAAAAAACATAAATATTAAATTGACTCTTGTCCTAAAAGTACTAATAAATATTGGATTTCAAATTTTAAATGTCAACGTCAGGATAGTTAAACTTTTTGCTTTATTTTATTAATTAAATTTTCTGTTTTACAACTTAAAGTGTCATATTTTTTTTCACTTAACTTTAATAAATAATAGTACAGTTAAAATATACTACTTACTGAATTTATAATTTTTCATTTATTTTATTATTTATTCATTTTTAGGCTAATAATAGTTATTTATGTTTCTACTATTAGCAGTAATCAATTTACTTTTGCTTTTCACTTTTGCAAAAACATTCATCAACTTTTTACTTAATTTAGTTTGTCTTTGTTCTGATTAACTAGTATAATATGTTTTTTGGCATCAGCTGGAACAATTTAAGGACTTTAATATTACAAATTAGAATTAAAACATGTTGGTTTTCACTGGTATTTAGTTTTATAAGATAATACTATTCTCTATATTTATCTGCAAAGCAATAACTATGAGATAATTATATGTCTTTCTCATGGAACTACACAAATATGTCAACATTTGCTTTATAATTTCTAAATTTTTCTTTGGGGTGGCAAGTCCAAGTCCAGGTAAAAAATCTGCAGGTGGCATAGGTGAAAATAAAAAAATATTTAGAATGTATTTATTGGGTTTCACATTTATGTATTGATTGAGGAAGATGACTGTCTTTGTATGAACTGAACATGGCTCTCTGGGGGGCAGTGGCCACCCTCTGGCCCCCCCTTGTGGTCGCCACTGAGCATTCCTGTGAACCTTCACAGAAACTGTGGTCCATGCGTTTCCCTTCATATAACACCACCAGTGGCGCTCAGCTCTGTGTCCGCTCGTTGTTAAGGTTCCCTTAAAGTCCTGTCCTGCTCGTCTCTGGCTGTAAGCAGGAAGTGAGGTCGGTTTCAGCAGCAGCACCGAGGAGGAGACCTCTGGCTACGAGAGCGAAGGCGGTCAGCCTCATTCCCCCTCCGCGCGTGCCGGCAGCGCTTCCTGCACGTCTGCGCCGTCGCCCCCGGTGAGCAGGAGGCCCCGCACTGCCTTCACAGCGGAGCAGATCAGCAGCCTGGAGGGGGCGTTCAAGAGGAACGCGTACCTGGGAACGCAGGACAAGGCGGAGCTCTGCAAGAAGCTCAACCTCTCTGACAAGCAGGTGACTGTCCTCAGCTTCCACTGTTGCTCAGCAGACAGCTTAAGAAAAAACTCCGATATGTTTCTTGTTCTGACCTTTAACCTTTAACACACATCAATTCTAAAAGTCTTCACTAATTATGCACTGTAATTTGAAGTGATTAATACTTTAAGTTCAATTCATGATTTTTTTTTTGAATGACCATTTGGAAAATGTGTTTTAATCTAACAGGATTCATTCTTGATGTTTTACATTTTGTTTGTTCTCTATTTTAACATTTGATAAAACAGCTAAGAACTTTAACATTTTCATGTTACTTTCAGAACCCTAGAAAATTACTTTCTTTGAATTACTTTGAACTTAGTAGATATTTGGGTTGCGTTTTAGTAAATCAGTCACTGTCTGGAACTCATATGTTACTTTTTAAGCCCGTCCAAAACCTTAATTTTATTTTAATTTCCTCGTTTTAAACTTGTGCTCAATATATTACAGGTTATCTTTGTCATTGATGTCTCCAGAAAACTTTCATCACCAGTTTCGGCCAGTAAAAATTTTAGGGAGGCACAACAACAACAACAACAAAAAAAGATAGTAACCAGGTTACAAGTAATTTCATAATAAATCAGGGTGAAAATATCTTGTAAGTTGTTGAAAGTACTACTTACTTTCAACTAAGTTCAACATCCTTTTCTGTCCCTCTTGTACCTGGGACACAAAAGGATTTATTAATTATTGGTACCAAACAAATCTGAATGTACAAATTGATTTTAAAAATGTCAGTTTCATTTAACTTTTTATTTTTTTTTGTAAAATGTTTCATCTTCACATAGATTTTTCTATGAAACGTTATTTATCATTTGTCACGTTTGCTTCAGCCTCATACGTTCCCTCTGTGATGTTTGTCTCAGATCAGGAACTGGTTCCAGAACAGGCGGATGAAGCTGAAGAGGACGGTGCAGGACGCCCTGGCCCACGCCTGCCAGGCCAACGTTGCGTCTCACTTCCTGCATTACCCCGAGCTGCAGGCCTACAGGCCTGGCCCGTACCCCAAGCACCACCCGGCCGCTGCCGCCGTGGTGGTGCCGGACCCTGACGCCCCCGCAACCTACGTTCACCCTCACAGCCTTCAGTACAGCTCGCCTCTGTCCAGCACCTCTGCTCTGCCCCTGGACTCCTTCTACGAGTACAGCAGCCTCCCAGGAGTCATGTTGCCCGCCGCCGCCTCTCACCTCATAGGAACCTACCCACCGTACCCCCAGTACTACTGATCAGTGATGCTGGAGCCAAATTTAGAACCATCACATTTTGTTATTTTTTAACAAAACTACTGAAGTCATCCTGTTAATCATACAGATGCACCAATCCACTTTTTTCACTTCTGATACCGATATCTGAAGTTAAGTAGGGGCCGATACCGATCCAGTGCAGCTGATTCGACTTTAAACATTAAACTTTTTTTAAACTCAGACATAATTGTACTGAATTACAAACTTATTTGATAACTCCGCACCAGTACAGCTCATATAAACACACCAACAGCTTCACAAGTTTGGTCAAACACGTAAAAACAACTTTAATCTGTTCAGTCAGTACAGTTGTGAGTATAAATCCAATTTAACATAAATAATAAAGAAACTGAATCTAACAAAAACAATAGGTAGACTATCTTGGTCAAACATGTAAAAACTAAACTGAAATAAACCTTCTTTCAAATAGTTTCTATTTTGCGACCAATACAGATATTAATATTAGGTCAGTGCATCTCTAGTTAATCATAGAACCAAAAGACTTTTAATAACCTAAAACTCCAACCTGAACTGGGTGGCGTGCAATAATGTGAACAATGTGTGTGTGTGTTTCTATCTCTGTACAGTTTGGATCTATTTAAAACTGGATCAACGAAGCTGTTTGTTTAGAGTGGAGTGTTATTGTGACTGTGAAAATAAATTTACATGAAGAAAATTGATGGCGGGTGTTCTGTGTGAGCAGCTCCTGCTAGAGTAAAGGAGTCACTCAGCAGAGTGAAAGCAGGATCTATTGTGCAGGTGTGCTTCTTTATTATGCTGTGATTTCTGTTAAAGCTACGGTATGTAACTTTTATTTTAAAAAGATATATGTTCTTTACATAGTTGTTAAAACTTTGTTGTAACAACGTAGCATGTGATGTGTGAAAAAAATCAAGTTTCTTTCATAGGAGTTTCATGGCCAAAAATGTCTCTCTGAAAACTGAGCCGTAAAAGACAGTCAGGACAAATACTTTTTTTTTTTTTTTACATAGAAGAAATAAAATCATTTGAAAATTGTGCTGTTTACTTGTTTTCTCTTTGTTTGCACTGAGAACGAGGCATCAGTTGGTAGCACTGATGCCAGGGCCGATCCAAGCCTTTTTGGGGCCCTAATAGATTTTTACGGGGCCCACAACATCAACATGTCGACAGCAGATGCTTCATCATTCCAAAGTTATTACTCTATGTGTTATTACTCTATGTGACATCCACTTAGTGTTGTTTATAATTAGCTTACATCATACTGGTGTTACGGTTGCTGATTTTAATTTGACAAAAGTCACATACAAAAAAAGAATTTTGAAATGCAGAGTGGTATTTAACTGTGTCATTTTATTTTTACTACTTAAAAGTAACAATTATGTTTGAAAGCCTCGATTTCTTCATACTTTCATCACTTCAACTCAAACTTTGTCTCATTTTACCATAAATCTTTTCTGTAGAAGACATTTTGATAGGTATTCAGTCAAGCTTAAGGGTGTGCTTTTTGGTCAGCACCCGTACAATTTTAAAATCATGTTGTGAAATTATGTAATTGTTGCACCATTATGGAAATTGAAACTGAGGTTCCAGCAACTTTCAGCTGACGGCTTCTAGGTTGTTGGCTTCATGTAAGTTCCCATGGAAACAAAGCCCTTCACAATGCTTGGCTGTGCAGGGAAGAGTTTGGAACTTGATTTACAGGTTTGTACTGGACTGTGACTTAAAGGGAGGAAAACCTGATGAAATGATATAGTAGATTAAACTTCAAATCTTCAATTTTTTATATCTGAACAAAAACCTTAATAGTCTAAAACTGTAAACTGTAAAACCACCAAAACACAGTTATTTAAAAACAAGGCTTAAAAAACCCACCTGTTTAGTTAGAGTTAAATAATTAAATAATTTTGTTGATGGTATTTGACAAAATGCAATGTTTATTGCTTGTTTCATAATTGATCACTGTGATGTTTTCATTATGTAAAGCACTTTGAACTGCCTTGTTGCTGAAATGTGCTTTACAAATAAACGTGACTTGAGCTGGACTTAAATTCAGTGTTATACTGTGAGAGCTCCTGTCAATTTGGCTTTTTCCATTTTACCAAACCACATTTTAGTTGTCATTTAATCTTACAGAGGATGCTGTCACACTTGACTGAGAAGAAGTGGAGGGTCTGGTGGATAAAGAGTAGACAATAGCGACATCCACTGGCAGACTCGGGTATTGCAACAACAATGTAGCAACACCATGGCTTAGAAAACAAGTGTAAAAACAATCTGCCCATTTGATAGTTACTTATATTTGCAATGGCTAATATTCCAGGCTTTAGTTAAAGAAGTGGACAGTCACGTCACGTTGTAGCAATTATTGAAGAAGAAACTATTTCTCCTATTATTCAAAAACGTATTTTAAATTTTTTTTGCACAACTATTGTGATTTTATAACTTTAATAAAATAAAATAAAAAGTTTGAAAAAAAAAAAAAGTACGTATTCGCTGACATAACTTCGACTGTTTTGTGGACCAATGGCTGACCAGCGATATTAAAGATGGACGATAGCAGGCAAATTTATTGACCAATAAAAACGCCATAAACTTGTGAAGTTGTCGAAGAGGCAAGCGTTTCGGCCAATCACAGCGCTTCAGTGGAGAACGTGAGGGGAGGGCGCGCGACTCTGGCTGACGACTGCACGCAGCGAGCTGCTGTTCAGAAAGAGGGGGGCAGAAGCCGAATGGTGGAGCTGAAGATGGCGGATGGCGACAGTGGGAGTGAGCGCGGTGGAAGTAGCGGAGGAGGAGGAGGCGGCTTCCAGCACTTTCAGCGGGACCAGGAGACCCAGGAACTGGCGTCTAAGCGCCTCGACATTCAGAACAAGCGCTTCTATTTGGATGTCAAACAGAACAGTAAAGGCAGGTTCATTAAAATCGCCGAGGTAGGGGCTGGGGGCTCCAAAAGTCGCTTGACCCTCTCGCTGTCAGTTGCGGCGGAGTTCCGTGACTACCTCGGGGATTTCATCGAGCACTACGCCCAGCTGGGGCCTAGCACTCCGGAGCAAATAGCCCAGGCCACCGCGGGTGAAGACGGTGGGCCGAGGCGAGCTCTAAAGAGCGAGTTTCTTGTCCGGGAAAACCGCAAGTACTACCTGGACTTGAAGGAGAACCAGCGGGGTAGGTTCCTGCGGATCCGGCAGACCGTAAACCGCGGACCTGGCTTTGGGGTCGGGGGGCCCGTAGGTGGCATGCTGGCCGGTCAGACCATTGCCCTTCCGGCGCAAGGGCTAATAGAGTTCAGAGACGCCCTGGCTAAGCTCATAGATGATTACGGGGGAGACGACGAGGAGCTGACTGGGGGCACGGCCGCGGGGGGCTACAGCGAGCTCCCGGAGGGCACCTCCATCATGGTGGACTCTAAGCGGTTCTTTTTCGACGTCGGCTCCAACAAATACGGAGTGTTCCTGCGCGTGAGCGAGGTGAAGCCCAGCTACAGGAACTCTATCACCATCCCGTTCAAAGCCTGGGGCAAGTTCGGAGGAGCCTTCTGCAGGTACGCCGAGGAGATGAAGGAGATCCAGGAGCGGCAGAGGGACAAGATGTACGAGAGGAGAGAGGAGTCCGAGGGGGACGACGTGGATGACGACTGAGCAGGAGAATTACAGCAGCTGTTAGTCCGAGCTACACGACAGATGTGCGACTTTTTGGGTATTTTTCATTAAAGAAGAAGAAAAAAAAAAGCAGAAGCGACAGATAAAAGTGCATGACAAATCGTGCTGTAATAGCCTACTAAAAAGTATTGTGGCGTAAAAAGTATATGTGCAGGGACTTATTGGTGTATTATCTCAAAAAAGTTTGTAGGGTTAAGGGTTGGAGTGGTTGTGTGATTCTCTGAAAGTGGGAAAAAAAAGTGCAAATGAGATATTTCTCATTGGTTTAAAAAAAAGGATGAATTATGCTTTTATGTTTAAAGAAAAAAAAGAGGAGAGAGAAAGGTGCTACTAAAACCAGCTGATTGGTTTTTAATAACTAGGACTGAAACCAATGACCACCATCCAGTTTGGAACATTTAGTTCTTATTTAAAGAGTGAGGACCTGCTTAAGATTATGTTTTTTTTCCCCCCCCTGTGCTTGAGTTTATGGAGAATGGAGGAGGTGAGCGTTCATCCTGTTCTGGTCCAGAGAGAACCAGAGAGGGATGTACAGTTTGAGATCTGTAGGCTCTTCGTTGAAAAGATTACCCAAAATGTCAGGGGGAGGATTATCCGCACAGCACAGAGGGGTCCAGAGAGGGAGGGGGGGGGTCATAGAGTAAATTAAAGCTTTGACTCCAGTAGTCAGTTACAGTGCAGATCAAGCTGGGTTTTATGTTATACATACAATTGTTTTAGAGAAGCAAAATCCACAGTGTTGTCAGTGGGGCGAGCACCAGAGCATCCCTGGTGGTCGCTGCTTTAAACACGCGGGGAGCGGGCCTCACAATGGACAACACACAACAACAACACTAGGGTCCAACTTTCTAGCGCTACATCAGAAACGGCGAGGAGTTTTTCTCCCCCCCCCCCCACCGCCAGGCTCTCTGTGGTGGTCCGGGGGCCGGAACAATGATGGATGTCTGGTACAGCTGCTGTATCGGACGTCTGGACTGATATGCATTGATGGATTTTATTTTATTTTATTTTTTCCCCAAATGAGAAGTATATTGAAATAAAAATAAATAAATAAATCTGCTTACATATATTCTAAAGCAAAACCAGCAAAAGATATTTTCAAATACGTATAAAAGAAAATGTAATATCTAAAGAAATTTCATGACTAAAGAAAAAAAAATGTACAAAAAAATAAAAAGTTAATTTTCATAAAACAAAGATGTGATTTTAAAATTCTAGAATTTTTTTTTTTTTCCGAGAGTGAAAGTATAAAGATTTCCTTGATTAAAATGAGTTTAAATTTACCGTTCTGTGTTGTGATTTTTATGTCATTACGGACTTGTGTTATTTTATTTTCCAAAATGGATTAATGTGCAGTACCACATATTTTGGTATCAATCTCATACCAAGTAAGTACAGGGTCAATATCGATACTGATACAATACTTTTTATTATTGGTGGTATTATCAAACTTCTGACCTTTAGCTGTTTTTCTGTATTTTTTTTTTTTTTGGTTTATTCAGTTAAAACCTTGGAGAGAATTTGGACAAAGTTTACATGCATCTACAAAATGCTTTAAAAACACAACAAAAAACAGAAACAATACAAAAGCTAAAATGTGCGTGCATTTTTTCCCCCTAATTCATTCAAATGCAAAAAAATATATTTTAGCGAAAAAACCTCTTTCTAAGTAGAGTTGAGAAACTACAACACAAAACCGAATTTCAAGAGGGAACGTGAAATGGAAGGCTTACCTGAATTTCAATCCGATATTGATACAGACTTATCGATATTTTGGATCCATCCGCCCATTTATAGATCTCATTATGTTTACTGCTTGTAAAATATACTAGTTGCATTGATTATTTCAATTTTTATGCAAAATTATTAAAGTGACAATATAAACAATTTGATTTCCAGGATATTTTGCTTGTCAGAACACCAAAATATATTTGGAAATACTTCTTGCTATAATAGATTTTTATATGTCAAACTTAAAGTTTTACATTCATCAAATAACATTTAATATCAGACTCAATAAATACAGGATTTTTAGGGCATTTTTTTCAGAGGTTTTTTGCCCCAGTTAATGAGAACAAATCTATTTCTCTGCTCCTACATTGTGGAGAATTTATGATTTGTAGCTTAAATAAGTAAATATTAGTATTTGATTCAGTTAGATCGCTTTAGAAAATGTTTCTTTTTTTTTTTATTAACTGCTTCAAATTTTCATAAACTGTTTTTCTGTCAACAATTTTATCACTTTTTTTGCTGCAGCTATGAAAATATTCTCACAGGGCGAAAACCTTATTAAACAACTCAACTATTTTCTAGAATGTTGAACTTTTTTTTTCTTCTCCTGCGACTTTAAAGATTTGAGAACATCCAGGTTTCTTCGTCTCAAACAATTAAAGTGTTTTGCACCGTGGAAATTTGTGACATATCAATAAGAGAATTCAGGACCTTCCTGAGGACGTAGCTTATGTTTGTGGCTGTAATACACATAAAATTCAACTAAATTACCTCTTCATTACCCCGTCACGCTAGATTAATCGAGGATCATGGTTGCCCATTTGTCTGAGGACCAACAGGTTTACTTTCACAAGTGGAACATTACGACTTTCGCCAGGAAAAAAAAAGAAGTGAAAGGAGACAGGAGTAGAGGAGAGAGAGAAGCAGAGAGAACAAGTTAACACCCTGGAAGTCTGCCTCTAAACCTGAAGAAAGAGAAAAAAACTAACAGCTGCAGATATTCTAATAACAGCAATAACATCAATGGTAATACAAAATGTATTTAGTGGAAGCCTGCGACTCAGCTGAGAGTGAATCTGACAAACACCAGAATGTAAAAAAATTATTTTGATAAGAAGCTAAATAATCTTCAAGCTTTTTCTTAAGTTCCTGGATACGAACACATCAGAGGTGTCATACATGACTAAGGCCGGAGCCTTATATGTAATTATTGAAAAATGAAAGGACACAAGCAATAGAGAAACAGTCTTGCGTCGGTCAGGTCAACAGTTTGGACAACCCTGGTCCAAACTGACTCCAGGGCGTCCAAACTGTTCTGGATAAAATGATTCTGTGTCGTTGCTCTGTGTCCCTCACATTCACACGGCTGCACACTTACATAACCATAACATACAACACTGACGAAAGTCTTCTGTGTTACACAAAACCCAAACTGATCAAGCAGACCAACGCCCGTTAGACAGGCTGCAGAATGAGGAGATAAAAGCAGAAGTTGCTCTGCAGTTGTTGCTCCACTTAGCACACTTTTTTTTTGCCCTGAGGGCCAAAACTGGAAAATTTAAGCTATTAGTGGGCCTTAAAATTAATTCAAACAAAAATTAATTATTAAAATTAAAAATTAAAAAAATATGTTTATTGTGATTTTTAATAGAATTTTTTTCTTTTTGCTTAATCTGTGCAACAATAAAAGATAAATATTTATGGAAATCTGTATATCATTAAAGATCCAAATCATAAAAGGCCCTCAGGCTGATGTCGTATTAAAGGAAAAACTGACAATTTCCAAATTATGGGGGTCATCAATTGTTTTATATTTTGTTGGCCAAACTTTTACCATTCTTGACTTGTGGTCCAGGGCCAAACAAAATGATTTTATGCGCAACAAATGTCCCCTGGACCACACTTTGGACAACTCTGGTTTAGACTGATGCAATCCCTTTTCTTTCTAAAGTTTTTTTTTTTTTTTAATAACAACGTTTGCATTTTAAATCTGGATCCAACTGGTATTTGTGACCAATTCTAGGTTCCTTTAACATAGAACTTGTGACCTGCGAGGAGAACATGAACTCTGAGGTCACCGCAGTTAATCAGGACTGTTGAAGCTCCGCACAACAAGAGCCTGTTCTGCCGTCCATGACTCTCCGCTGCCTCATCTCTCTGTGCACTCAACCGAAAAAGTGTACAGCTGAACATGTGAGGGACAAGAAGAGGGGGATGAGGGGGTAGTTAGGGATAATTCGACTCCCTCCCCCCCCACCTCTCCTGGTGATCCTGTTGTCAGAGCTGGTTTGCCGGTTGTTCTGCGGGTGAGTTTTGGCAGCTGCCAGGAACCCATGTGTACGTGTGCTGACAGGGCATGCTGGGAGTTTAAATGTGAGAGGGCCTCCACTGACTTAACATTCCTGGTTCTGGGAGTCAGCTGTGCCATAAGAATCCACACCGCCTGGAGGGATGGGGAGAGGGGAGGGAACAGAGACGTACAAGAGTCTGATTGTGCTGAGGTCGGCTCCAGCTGAAACACACTCAGCTGTGTGCAGACAGGTAGAGAGAGGCTGTTCCAGGAAACACTGTGTTTCAGCTTCACAAGCAGGTCAGCTGATCCATCCCAGCCACGACTTCACCAGAAGAAAGTTCACTAAACTAGTGTGGAAGACTAACTTTTGAAGCATGATGCTAAAAGCTACAAAGCCATAATCCAGGGTTGTTCAAGAACTTTTGAATGATATTGGAAAGCTTGTTTCTTTCCAATAAATAAACTGATGGTTGATGTTTTCAAGATTTTATTTCTTTTATTTTTGGTGATTTTTTTGTGCTTCCAGCTGATGAAAACGCGACATTTATAGGATTAGAATATTACTTCAGACAAACAAAAACAAAAAAAAACATTTTGAATAGAAATATGTCTCAATGAAAAGTATGTTTAATAGCTGACAAAAGTTTATTAAAAACAAAAACTTTTTATCTGATAAATAAGTCTCAGCATGCATATTCTAATGTGTTGAATAAAGAATCAGTGTCATAGTCTGTCAAAATTTCAAATTTGTTGTTCTACAGGAAGACTTCATTTTGCTTTGATTTATTTTGGCACTAGAGGCTTTATTGGCTTTATTGACAGGAAATGGACAGAGAGAGAGAAAGAAAGGGGGGGTGGAGCAAGTCTGTCAAGGTCGGGAATCGAACCCTGGACAGCATTGGAGGCCATAGCCTCTGTTTATGGGACACGCGCTCCACCGCTGCACCCCACAACGCCCCCTACAGGATGAATTATTGACCTGTGCCTGGATTGACTTATATTACAGATATAAAGAACGTAAATAAAAAAATAAAGAAAATCTTTAGGAACTTTATCAAAAATAAGATTTATTTCTTCAATCAGATAAATTACATGTACTCCATAATTTGGTAGCACTGTTGCCTTGCAGCAAGAATTCTGGCCCAGGGTCTTTCTGCACGGAGTTTGCATGTTCTCCCTGTGCATGGTGGGTTCTCTCAGGGTACTCCGTCTTCCTCCCACAGTCCAAAAACATGACTGTCAGGTTAATTGGTCTTTCTAATTCTCCCTAGGTGTGATTGTGCATGGTTGTGTGTCATGTCTGTCTCTGTGTTACCCTGCAGCAGACTGGTGACCTGTCCATGGTGACCCCACCTCTCGCCCGGAATGTTTGCTGGAGATAGACACCAGTACCTTCCGACCCCGCTAGGGACAAGGGTGTTAGAAAATGGATGGATGGATAGTAATTTTTTTTAACATATATCGTGTCTGTCTTTTAAAGACTAAGCTAAAAATATTAAAATAAAACAACTAAAATACTTCTGCTATGCTACAGTTCATATCAATTCCAAGACTTTTGGTCTTCTTTCTTTCTTTCGCATTGCATGCTGGGAGTTTGTGAGAGAGTGTGTGGTGAGTGGGTTGAGAGATTGTGAGCTTCAAACTTTGCTTTTTTCACCTCTTTTTGGTCGTTTAATGGGCATTGTTTTTTTGGATATTGTGGTTGTAGAGCTAGATTGAGTGTATTTGGTTACTTTTCTGTGAATAACACCGGCATTTTGGCCTTTTGGCTCAAAATGCCGGAAATGGACTTGACCAAATTAACGAGACAACATGGGTTGA
>CAEFZY010068295.1:0-64338 GCA_903066815.1 Brachyrhaphis roseni
ATGTAGAACTGGGGGGTGTAGAACTGGGTGGTGTAGAACTGGGTGATGTAGAACTGGGTGGGGTGTAGAACTGGGTGATGTAGAACTGGGGGGTGTAGAACTGGGTGGTGTAGAACTGGGTGATGTAGAACTGGGTGGGGTGTAGAACTGGGTGGTGTAGAACTGGGTGATGTAGAACTGGGTGATGTAGAACTGGGTGGTGTCTCTATCTTCCTGGTTGTAGTCAGAACTGCAGCAGCAGCGTTCTGGATCATTGATCTGTTAGTCAGACCTGTGAAGACGCTGCTGCAGGAATCAATAAGTTTCTCTAGATCTCACTGAGTCATTAATCCTCTGGTCCTGGAAATGTTCTTCAGGTGACAGAAGCCGACTTTGTAACTGTCTTTATGTGGCTCTGAGGGTTCAGGTCAGAAAAAATAAATCAAATAGGTCATTATTGGGTCTTTGATCAAGACAAAGCGTTGCTTAGTAACACGGTTTAGCCACTTTTAAAATGTTCTTATGAAAATGTTCAAGCAGAAACGCTTTTGACACAAACTTCCTCTGCCTCCTCCCTGTGGTTCATTCTGCAGAAACTCACCGATTCCATTCAGAAACAACCAATCACAGCCTGGAGGCGGGTCTTAGCGCTGTCAATCACTCCCATAGAAATGCGGAGAGCTTTCCCACTGCTTGTGGGCCTTTCATCTCGTCCTCATTGCTGCTCCTTTAAAACCGCAGATTGTTGTGAAACTATTTCCATTTTCTGTGGAAACCGACTGGTTTAGGAGAACCGGTCGGTTCACCTGATCCAGTTCAGTTCGTGTCAGTTCCATGTAGATGCATCACTCAGCAACTCAGGAAACATTTTGAATCAAACTGAAAGAGAAATCAATCAATCAACATTACAGCATGACGTAAAACTCAAAAATGTTGATTTTATAATATAACCCTCTTAAAGTGGCAGAACTTTGTTCTCAAGGCACATAATCCTATTTTATAGTAAAATCAAGTAACTATGATAGCTTCAGTTGTTACAGAAATGCTTTATCAATTATAACTTTAAAGAAATGTGACTGCCTGCAGACAGAGCAGAGAGGTTTTGCTTGTTATAGTTAGTTATAATCCAGTTTTATATATTTATAAATTGGTGTTTTGTCTGTTTTCTATATTGTTTATGTATTTTTTGTTGTGTTTAAGAGGCAAAACATTTCCTCCTGGGACTAGAATGAAGGAACTGAACTGAAAGAAAGAAAAGAACTGATCACAGTTTCACAGCCAAACAGAAATACCAGCAAAACGGCGAGTAGCAGGAGAAGAACATGAGGAAACGTGGTGAGTTTGTCCAACAGCTTCAGCCGATTGCAGCATAGAAACAGCTGATAATTAGGGCAGCAGTAAATGGAGCAGCTATCAAAGCAAACAAACAGAGCAGCAGACAGTGTGAGGGGTCGGGGCGGAGGGTCATCCACCCTCCTGCCCCGCCATGTTTACCTGAGACAAACGCTCAGGCTGAGCCGGCACGCCGCGTTCTGGAACACAGAGCTTCTGATGCGTTATGGTGCAACATGAGCTGATCCACTAAAAATTGATTGTCCTGATCAAAACCTTCAGCTGCAACTCAAATGTCAGGAAGTTTGTTGTTTCCCAGCAGCAGCAGCAGCGTTTCTATTGGCCAGATAATTACACAATCTAACACTTTGAATATAAATTTGCTGAATGGAAACACCAGTTTCAAAAACAGCTGCACTAAGACTGGAAGCGGTTTACTTTGAAAACACTTTTTTCACTTCACACGAGTCACATGGTCAACAACCGGATGTTACTACTGGCAGAAATGAAGAAGAAGACAGGAAGTGGTGGGAGGATGTTGGGGCAGCATGTGAAGGTCAGTCTGTGGAGGAAAACAGCAAAAATCTGTCAGTCTAATCAGCAGAACAGAGGAGCAGATGTGCAGAAATCATCACCTCCGGTTGGCAGAAGAAAATCTGAAGGAGATTTTATGTTTTATGATTCTAAATATTGTGGAGTAAAGATTTGGCTTCAGATTCGTCTCTGTTTGTGTTTCAAAGTGCATCAGGTCGGATCTGTGAGCGGCTGAAGTTGCTTCATCAGTCTGTAAATAAACAGAAACTCAAAAAATCCATGTTTTATTTCTGCTCTTCAGTTCTGGTGACAAAATTTCAAAAGTTGAAAAAGTTGAACTCAGCACAGAAATTAACTTTTTTTCTAGAAGATTTCTGAGATTAATCCAAATATTTTAAAGTTTGTTTATTCAGGCAATTTTTTGACCTTTGGAGCTAAAAAGAAAATTCCTGAGGTTTCTAGAATTAATCTAATATTTTCAGATTTTATTTCTAGCAAGTTTTTGTTTTTTTTTTAAACTAAAAAAAATTCTGCTTTTGTACAAAATTTCTAAATTTAATCTCAACATTTCAGAGATTTTGTAGCAAAGTTTTCACTTCTGTAGCTCAGAAACTTTCTTGTTTTTTCTAGAAAATATAAAAAAAGTTACTTTTTTCCATCTGTGACTGTAACATGTGGTCTCGATTTCAGCCTGTCTGTGTGTGAAATGTTTTGTTGTTGCTGTAATTTGAGGAAGAGGAAGGAGCTTCGCTGTGTTTCCCCTCTACACCTCCAGGCTGCCCACTTTTAAAAAGATGAAGCTTTAGTTTCCAAACACTGCAGGGTGAAATGTCACCGATCAAAGGTTTAAACACACACACACACACTTACACACCACCTCATCCTGCAGTCTGATTGGCCGGGACATGTGAGACGGAGGGGGTGCAGGTACGGCCGCGGCTCACCTTACGTCTCGGCGGCAGGAAGCGGGACGTCCAGGCTGAGATGACGGAGGAATGCGTGGAGCAGCAGACGTCTCAGGAGGATGTGAGGACGAGCAGCAGAGGAGCCGCCAAGCAAGGCCGAGATTATCAGTGAGTTCAGGAGAGCAAACAGAGGAACAGCTGATGTTATTATTTCTGCTTTAAAATTGACTAAGTCTGTAGTGAGTCCATTTGGAAAGTAAAGCTGGAGTTCTGTAGAAGCTGCTTGTTGGAAAGTGAACCAAGACTTTGACTTTATAGGAAAGATCCTGATTTTGATCTGAATTTACACTTTGTAAATTTAATGTCTTCCATAAAGCTGCAGACATTAACAGAGCTGCAACAAACAACTTATAATTATAATGATAATTCAGCAGCTTAAAAACTTCTTTTCACAAATTGAAAAAAATGCATGTTGCAAACTTTCCGGTTCACTTTGGTGCAGAAAGTTCTAATAGTTTTATATTTTGGTGCAGTTTTCAGATGTTATTTTATTGCATCAATTCAGTTTATTTATTCTGAGTTAGAGCAAAAACAATCCAATCATGAATTCTCATGCAGAAACATTTTACCTGCATTCCAGTTTAAATTCCAGTTATCATTCCAACTGGTAAAAAAACCCAAAAAACAAACAAAGCCTGAGAAAACCAGTCGATGCATCGAGCTGCTGACAGAGCAACAACCCGTCGCCCTGAGCAACATGATTAGATTATCATGTTAATTCTGAACAAAGCATGTGGAGATAGTAGAAAGGAAATCTCCCTGTCAACAGAAAACACTGGAATACAAACGCATTTTACATGAACTGATGATCACCTCCATTGAAAAGCAGCAGCAGCATCAGGGAGTTCAGGCTGAGAGCCGCAACAAAGACCGATCCAGTTGGTCCAACAGAGTCCGGCTGCCGCCAGGGCAGAGCTGATGGCGGCAGCAGCGGCGGCAGCGGCAGCAGCAACGGCAGCAGCAACAGCAGCAGCGGCAGCGGCAGCAGCAGCAGCAGCAACAGCAACAGCAGCAGCAGCAGCCGGGTCGGCGGCGACCTGCAGATTTTAATCCCAGAGCAAAACGGAGCAGAACCATTTTCTCTGACTGTCCTGGAATCAGCAGTAAAACATTCGGGTCCAGTCCAAGTCCTCACAGTTCCTTATTATTGTTTTCTATATACATTTATTTAAATTTATTAATTCTGTTTTGGATTTTTTATTACATTTCTTTCTTGTATATATTTTTAGTTTTTATTTCATTTTCCAAATTATTTTTATTTTTTTGTTCAATTGTTTTGTAATATTAAAAATTGACATATATTTTTATTATTTTACATTTTGTTGATGTTTTATTTATATTTGCTGCTTTTTAATTTTTTCTTTATGTTTCATTATTTTCTTTTATTTTTTACTAGTTTTTCTTTTTTGGTTATTTAATATTTTATTAGTTTTTTTTCTGTTGCTTTTCTTACTTTTTCCTTCTTTGTTTTGTTTTTTATTTCTTTTATTAGATTGTTAATTTTTTTGTTATTTTTGTATTTTTCTCAGTTTTTTCTCTCTCTGTTTTGTTGTTTTTACATTATTTATGTTTTATTAATTTTGTTGTCCTTATTTCCTTCTTTGTTCCACTTGTTCTGAAGAACACATCCGTAAAGTTCTGAGGACCGAACCGTCCTCCAGGTGGAACCTCTTCCAGGACCATCTGTGGTTTTTCCAGCAGAGCAAAGATCAGACAGAAATCTGATCTATGAAAGTTCAACACCCAAAATTTTTACTTTTCATCAAAAGTGTAGATAAAAGTAAAAGATTTTGAAAGTCATGTCATTTTAAAATATAGAAAATCCACAGAAAACAACATTAATGTCACTAAAACACCTCAAATAAAAACTAAATGAGCTTGAAAAACAAAACCTTTTTGCTTTGAGCGTCTTAAACGTGATTCAGGAGGATCCACTCTGAGGATTCATGTTGCAGCCGTTAGTCGCTGCCAGGAGAGTGAATTATTCATTCAGCTGCAGGTAGAGCTGAGGCCACGCCTCTAAATGATTTACCTTTACAAACAACGAATCTTAAAATGAACCCAGGCTGATTAGGGAGTTAAAATGGACAGCAGCATAAGAACTGCATGATGAACGGCTGTTTGCAGGTTAATATTTTCTGCTGTTATTGTTCTGTTTATGTCCAGTTCTGATGATGAGGATGTGATGGAGGAGCATCAGAAAATCAGCAGGATGGTTGGAGAATCTCTGCAGGCTGCAGATCAGGAGCAACTAGAGCCGTCAGACAGGAAGAAACCGCAGCTGGTCAGGTATCACCATGGGTTATTAAATTAAATTTAATTTCATTAAACGTTCAAGGATCCCCAATATTACAAAATTATATTTATATATAAATTATTCTAGTTTTTCTTCAGTTTTTCTCTTTTTTTCTGTCCACTTTATGCAGCGACAGCTTAAAGTATTTTCTTATCCTATAGAAATATAAAATATTCATAAATTAATTTACATAAAACATGCTTTCAGTGCTAATAGCTTACAGCTTGTTTATGTAACGTTTTTATTTTAAACATCATTTTGAATACCAAGATGAAGCCTAAAAATCCATCTGGCACTGGAATAAAAAAATATGTTATTTTGCTTAAAATGCAGAAGAAATGAATAGATTTTTGCTCCCTGAATGTGTGAATTTCATTATTTTATGCCTCCTCTGTGAACTCCATGCTAACATTAAAGAAACATATTTTTGGGGAAAGTTGGGCACCAGCAGTTTTTATTCAATAATAATTAAATCAGGAGGCAACAGGAGGGAAACGGCCCAAGACTGGGAACTGAACCCAGAACAACCATTAGCATCCAGAGTGTTAGCATCATAGCATATTGACTAAGTTATATTTGAGCATTTTTGCAATAAAATATGGAAAAGATGCAGATTTTGGACTGAAACAAATGTTCTGAAAGGCTGAGGTCAGTTAGCCAGGTTATGTAGCATCGAAGGAGATCAATACACAGAAATAAATATCACTTAGGCAATAATGCTAATAGGCTAGCATGTGGGCGCTACACCAACTGAGCCCAAACCTAAAGCAGTGATCATAAACATTTATCTGCTAATGCTAAAGCACAACAACAACACAGTTATTAGCATAAGCTAATGCTAAGATGACTAAATATTTCAAAGTTATCACAAACACTAAAGGTAGTGTTAGCTTCACAGTTAGCTCATTAGCAGAGAGGTGCCCAACAGTCCATGCTGGATTAATGTTAATGTGTATTTAAAGTAGAGACATTTTATTTAAACCTATAAACCACATTAGCAGTAAATTAGCCTGGTTGGAAGTGAAGGAATAAAACTGTATTTTTTATATTGGGTAATAATTCTGTCTGCAGATCAAAAACTTTAGACAACTCCATGCTGACTCAGGTCCAGATCGACCCGGAGTCCAAGATAGACAGGAAGAAGTCCCACTACAGCCAGGTGAGTCTGATCGGTAATTGATTGGTTCTGTCCAAGCCTATGATCAATAGCTGTAGGTAACTGTGTAATTCAACAGTTTGAAAATAAATTTGCTTAATGGGAGCAAGAAAATGAAGAAAAATATCTTGTTTTTTGGTAAAAAAGTTTTGGTGTTAGGATCAGATGTTTTGGGGTTTTTTTCAAAATTGGTTTATTTCGCAAAACTACAATGGAAACACTTTTTTCACATCACATGATCAACATTTCTTTCTGCGTTAATATTGTCTCACCAGAACATTTTCATTCAAAGGTTTTCTCTTTTCTTCATGAGGAAAAGGTTCTCTACAGAAATAAATTATATTTTTATAAATGTAGGGCTGCTCATTTTTTCTTAGGGACAAACTAAGTGGCCAGTGTCTGAACACGTCGAGTCGCTGGAATGTGATAGAAAAGTTTGTGTGTGTGTGAGTGAGTGTGTGTGGGTGTGTGTGTGTTGTTTCAGACGTGTAACTAAACACAACAGACCTACTGATAGTGGAAGACCTTGAAGACACAACAGGCTCCGTTTTCTGCTCCAAGAAGATTAATAAAAACAAAGTTAACATGGAATTCCATAAAACTTACAAAATGTTAAAATGTTCAAATGTAAAAATGTAAAAATGTTGTCACACAAACCAACTGGAATGAGGTTAGAATCAGTTCAAGTAAAGAACAAGTGATCACACAAGATGAAAAAGAACTGATGGATGGACGGACGGATGGATTGATTTCTGGCAGTTAAAGCAAAACTAAAATATTTAACCAGTTCATCAGTAAAAACTTTTCAATTTCTGTTATTTTTATGTTTTTCCTTCCAGTTTTCCGTCTCAGGGATGTTTATTTTTTATTTTATTTTTCTCAGTGAAGTTCAGACAGGAAGCTGCTCGGTCAGCTCTCAGCGCTGCTCTCCGTTTCTCTTTGTGTTGCAGATTTCCAAGAGTAACTGTCAGTACCATAAAATATTTAAGGACATCAGCAAAGAAGAGCAGCTCCGACAGAGTGAGTCTGAACAGCCACAACTCTCTGCTCCACCTTAAATGAACCTTAAATCAGAGCTGATTCCACTTTATTGATCCAGGATGACGTGAAACAGCTGAAATATTCCCTGTTTTAAATATTATATTATATATAAAGCTGCTCACCTGCCTGCTAGGTTACACCTGCGCCCTGCAGAAAGACATCCTGTACCAGGGCCGGATGTTCGTGTCCGATCACTGGATCTGCTTCCACTCCAAGGTTTTTGGCAAAGACACCAAGGTACCACACACACACACACACACCCACACACACACACACACACACACCCAGAGAACCTGTTGTTACTGTAGAGTTCTGGTGGAACTAAAAGGTTCTGGTTCACCTTAAATATTGTTATAGACTAAAATCTGTTCCCGGAAACCAAACAATTAAAGTTTGAGCTGAAAATCAGCCAAACAGTCAAATATCCAAGGATATTGATGATGGATTCTGGTGTTAGTGGAGTGGATTGTGAAACTTTAATGAAAAACTAATAAAATAAGAACTTAGGAACCGGGTTGAGCAGAAGAACAAACAAAATGCACCAAGAGGGAAAAACTGGCTGACTGATCCACAGACTCCCTGCTGGGACGGCAAATACTAAATACTGACTGGAACCGCGTGAATATTTATGAAAACACCTAAATATTATAGCATAAGTGTCTTTATCTTATTTCAATTTGACTTTAGAGGTTGTTTTTTGTTTTTACATTTCTGTCTAAAAAGCAGAATTTTATTGATTATGATAGATTTATAAATGCAATAATAAAAGTACAACATCCCAGGGGGTAAATTGTTCTCACGACAAGCTTCAGTAAAATGAAAGCAGCACAAAAAAACGTGACAAAATTAAATCAGATATATTCTGTATTATATGTTGATTAGAGTAAATCTGAAATAATTCAAACGTTTTAAAATCCCTGAAGTCGTTTTACTGTATAATTAAACCAACTCCAGATGTAGATTAGCTAAATATATATATACATATATTTTTATTTCAGATTGCCATCCCAGTGATGTCCATCACCAACATCAAAAAGACCAAAACCGCCATCTTGCTGCCAAACGCTCTGGTGATCGCCACCACCAACGACAGAGTGAGAAATCAAACGCACCCAACCAGCTCACTTCCTGTTCAATAACCGATAATCAGCTGATACTCAGCAGAGTTTCTTCTTCTGTTGCCACAGTACCTGTTCGTCTCCTTCCTGTCCAGAGACAACACCTACAAGTTCCTGACGTCAGTCTGTCTCCACCTAGAGGTGAGATGGAGTAATGCAGGCAGTAAGCAGGGAGACAATGAGGGAAATTAGCAGGTTAGCTTCATTCTGGTTTTCAGTAGCTGATCATTTTGTGTCAGTTTTTTATTGTTGCTTCAACTGAAATCCAGCAAAAAAATAATATTTATAAATGTGTTTTTAGTTAAATATTTATTCATAGAATATCCATAAACAGCAACTGAAACACTTTGAAACAAGAGCTAGAAATTAAAAACTAGATTCTAATCAGGATAGATCATTTAAAGTTGCAGCATGAAATTCTTATTTTAAAAAGTCTGTTTCTTGTTTTTTTTTACATATTTGTTCAAATTGATGTGACGGTTTGTTATTCGACAGATGATCTGTGGAAAGATCGACCTCCCCCCGAGCTACTGTTACCGTCTGAAGAAATGCAGCCAATCAGAGCCAGGAGGAGGGGCTTAGTGCTGTCAATCAATCTCGTTTACTTGCTGCTAAATGTGCTGATGACAGAGAAACAACATAACGTTACAGGAAAACCATTTTTCCACTGTCATCCATAGCTACGCTAACTAGCATTAGCATTCAAGGCAGGCTATGCTATCTGCAGTATAAAAGAAAGTGAGGAGGGTGATTGACAGCGCTAAGGCCCGCCTCCTGGCTCTGATTGGTTGTTCATAGTTAGCACTGGGAGGAGATCAATTTTTCACAGATTATCTGACAGTTTCAACAAATGAGTAAAACATTTTTGTTAAAGTTACATCCTGCAGCTTTAAGAGTAAATTTTCTTCTCTGTAAAACAATATTCTGGCTTTTAAGATGAATTCAACGAACGATTTCCTGCGTAACAGAGATCCTGATGTGTAACATGAAAACTCATAATTTATCAATAAATAACCAATATTTGGATGCAAACTGGCAGATTTCTCTCAGTTCGCTGTTTTATTTGAACGTTTTGACGTTAAATTAACTCATTAAAACGTCAAATCTGAGTCGTAATATTTGAACCTGCAGCTTCTGGTTGTGTTGACGTTCACAGGAGAGGAGTCCGTGCAACAGCCCGGTTCCTTCCTCAGCTCAACACAGCTTCAGAGGTCAGAGGTCGCCGCTGTTGACCCCCTTTCCTATGGTGAGTTCATGGTCACAAAATGACTCAACATTTTACAGCCTGACCTGTGAAAGGTCACAGAGGGAATCACTGGCAGGCCTGTTTGGTGTCCGTCTCACCGCTTCGTATCAAATCGGTTTATTGCAGTCCCATTGATTATCCGCTGTCACCAGTTCAAACCAGTTATCCACCAGTTTTTACCAGTTATCACCACCTGCGCGCCTCATCAGACTTCAGCTTATATAGGAGCAGGATTGAAGCGGTTATTGATTAGCTAGCAGCGCTAATCCATCCTGACTTGTTAGGAAACCCAAACAGTCGAGTTCAAGTCAGAAATGTTCTCATTTATTCAGATTTTCCTAGTTTATTTACAGATTGGCCTTAATTTCTTATTAGCTTGGCAGGAAAAAGGCCAGAGAGCATCAGGCCCAGAATACACTGCAAAATCACTAAATCTGACCAAACTAATGTTGGTTTAGTTTCTCCTGCAAATATCTTATTAAACTTTTTACACTGACAAGTAACTTTTCTGCAAGACACAGGAGATTGTTTGAAATAAATATTTTCTCAATACTAATTTAAAAAGTCCTAGTTCCATTGGCAGATTATTTCAATTATAACAAGACATTTTTCCATGTTACAAATGAAATGATCTGCAAATGGAATTAGAACATTTTCATCAATACTAATGAATTATTGGCTTAAAAAAGTTCCCATATCTTGCTGAAAAGTTACTTGTAAGTTATTGTTCATTGTAAGATGAACACTAACGAGTGAAAACTAGACCAACATTACTGGTAAGATTTTGAGTTTTTGCAGTGTAAGTTAATTCTTTTTAAAAAATCATCAGAAAAAAGTCAAACTATTACCAGAATAAAGATGCAAAATTACCAGATGAAAGTCATAAAAGTAATTTTATGATTTTTACTACAATCTTATTCTCATCTGACTTTTATTATTATGACTTTATTCATATATTACTCTGACTTTGTCATCATATTACAACTTAATTCTTGTATTTTTACAGTTTTATTCTCGTATTATTAGGACTTTTTTCTTCTGTTATCATTTACTGCTTTATTCTGATAATATTGTGATTTTGTTGCTTTAATATTATGACTTTATTCTGGTCATTCCAAACACTAAATTCTCTTATACTGGCTTTAATACTCAGGAATCGAACCGCGGACCTTCCTGCTAAGGACTGTTTTATGTGTATCTGTGCAGCCAGTTGTAACAACAGACCTGAGGATGATGTTTTCAGCTGTGTGTAATTTTCCTGCAGAGTAATTTTGTGGACCTGGATGGAGCTGTGAGACAGAGACGGCAGGAGTTGGAGGAAAACAGCAGCTCCGACTCTCCGGTTGCAGACTATGATAAGATAGCTGGTACCGCCGTTGATGAATTTGATACACAAAACATTTTGGAAATGTTGAAAATATTAAATAAATAATAGAAACGTAGCACAGAAGCATCATATTGTTTAGGAACTGCAGTGGGCCCAGGATGCAGCCCTGAGGAACACCACAAGTGATTGAATAAAACTATGAAACAAACAGAAATCTTCTCAAGTTATTATGATTTAAAAGTAGAATTTAAATGAAAACTTTTAGGATTATTTCTGACTGTGAAGAAACAAAGTATTTTTAAAAAGTAATGTGGATCCCCTAATATTCACAGGAGTTTTAGACAAATACATAAAAAAATTAAAATATTTGACTTTCCCTCTAAAAACAATTATTACTGAATATTTTAATGTTCAAACACCAAATGTACCTTAAAATACGTTAATATGCGGAGTGGAAACCGTCTTAGCACTAATGCAGCTAACATTCACAGGTTTCCTTATTCAACCAATCAGTGGCCAGGAAAACAAATGCTGCTCCTGGATTGGCTGCTTTAGAGCAAATGCAGGCCAATAGTGTGTGAAGCAGCATCATGTCTAAATCTGCTAGTTTTTCATCAATAATTCGGAGGAACATCTGGCATCACAGAACCGTTAAATCTGCTGATTAAAATAACAGAAACTGGACTTTTGGTTTCAGTTGAATCTTTTTCCAACAGATCTGCCCATTCCTCACTTCCTGGACGCGCTGAAGCAAAAAGGGAACTCGTCTTCTCCGGAGCAGAAGCACAAAGTGAAGAAGCAGCATCAGAACCAGCAGAGCGGCACCAAGAGGCAGAACTCGCTCCGGTCCAGTGAGTTCTGCTCGCGTGTTCACAGAAAACGACTTCAGTGATTAATCCTCTGAAAGGAATAAATTAACAAACATTAAGTATGTCTTAATGTTTGTAGTCAGGTGTGAGCAGCAAACAAAAGAAGAAGAAAAAAAGTCGGCCATTTTAACTTTAACCAGGATGTTTGATAAAGAAGCTGCACTTTATAACAGATTAACGAGGACAAAACATTTCCAGAATTTTTTTTTTATGTTTTAGATTTAAAAAAAAATATGAACCTAAAATGTTTTTTTTAGGTTAAGTCAAATTTCATATTTCTAAATATTCATTTTGATTGAGATTTATGATTGATTTAATTAGATTCTGACGAGTTCTCCATGTTTTTTGTGGCTAACAATCATAATTAGTAAAACAATTAAAAACTAAACATAGTTTTGGTTGTTTCCAGGTTCAGAGGTCGTGTTCGATGGCAGAGTCATGAAAACCGTTTCTCTCAACACTTTGCTGATTATCTACATGTTTCTGTAAGATTCAGTCCTTCTTTTATTCAAATTAATATTTCAGATTTGTTTACTAAACATTCACATAGAGAGAGAGAATAATCCTGGGTCCCGTTGGTAAAGTTACAGAATTAATGTCTACAAGTTTATATTTAGTTTACAAAACTGAATATTTAGCTCTGAGCTAGCAAAAGATTTAACTAAAATAAAATATATGACTTCTGGTGGCTCTTCTCTTCATCGAGGATGCTATCGTGGAATATCGTCTCTCCTGTTTGGATTTAGCATGTTAGCAACAGGCTTCAGTCAGAGGCTTCCTCAGATTCTCTGAACACTGACTGCTACTGGAGATCATTCCTGTTCACATCATCACCGTCCACAATGACTCTGAAGATACTTCAGTGATATTTGTTGTGCTATTCTGCAGTTTGTGGGTTCATGTTCCAGTTACTGTTCCCTCTCCGTTCCCCCTCCGTTCCCTCACCATTCCCCTGTTCCCTCTCTGTTCCCTCAGGGTCTGCGTTCTGGTCCTGTCTTCCTGCTATCTGGCCTTCAGGATCGTTTCACTGGAACAGAAACTGACGACGCTCGGCTCCATCAGCGACTTCACGCATCATGAGTGAGTTTCAGCCTCAATTGTCTCAACAAATTATTTAAAAAAAAAATCTAATCTAGTTTGAGAAACTTAAATGTGTAGAAAAGATGTTGGATGATTAGGAAAACTTTTTAGGTTTTAGCTGAGATCTGTGTTTAAAATGAGGAAACTGAATTTTACCATCATTTCTCTATAATTTACACACTATATAAAAACACACGTTGGTTCTGCATTCAGCATCTCTGTCACATGACCAAACAAACCAGACGACCAGCATCAACTGAAACACAAACAGCAACAAAAAGGAAATAAACTTTAGTTTGTTAACATCGTTCTACTTATCGGACCGATACCGGTCCTGGTATCGGACCGATAAACCTGCTTCCTACATTTGGTTTGCATTCATTTTGACTCTGGACGACTTTTGGTGTAAAGAAAAGTCCAGAAATCTTTAACTGCAGATTTTTGCTGATGTATGCAGAATTTTTCCGAGGATTCCCATGTTCCTCTGTGTGTGTTGGGGTGTGTGTGTGTGTGTGTGGGGATGTGCATGCGGGTGTGTGTGTGTGTTTTCCTAGAAGCAGTTTTCTTTCTGGGAGTCCTGATGTGAACACAGAGCTCTTCTCTGAACTGCTGACCATCAACCTGCTGAAACTGGAGAAGGTTCGTCTTCCTGATCCCATTAAAACTCTTCGTCTCTTGATGATTAACAGGTTCTGAACGTCTGCAGGGTCAAATTAAGAAAGTTTTCCACAAATCAGCGGATCATGCTGTCATCTTCTGGTTCTCTTGTGTATTTTGCTTTTCTTTCTTTTAAACAATCCACAAAATTCTCCTTTAATCTCTGGAAATAGTTTTATTCATCCAACTCACAGACATAACTGCATGTGGAGAAAAAGGCAGGGAGGTTTTTCAGATAAAACTCTCTGATTGGCAATAATCAAACATTTATAGTCAGTGATCTGATCAGAGAACCGTGGATCTGCTAGACGAGCTCCTCATTGTTCAGTCTGAACTTTGTGTTTCTGAGAAACATCAACATTTAAGGCCGACGCGCGTCTGCAGAGGATCGCTTCTAAAGTTACACTGTGAAAAATAACAGCAGGAATTATTTAGTCATAAGGGAAAAAGATGGCGGCTCATGTTGAAACTGTGTAAATATCACGGTTTAAAGCTTAATATTCAGCTTCAAACTAAATATTTAGTTAGCAAGCTAAGTATTTATTTGAAGCTAAATGCTAACCAGCTAAATATTTAGCTCCATATTGAATATTGAGCTAGCAAGCTAAGTATTTAGCTCTAACTAAATGTGTACGTCTTCCTTCAAACCTTGCAGATTAACTTTGTTCATATTTAACTGTATCATTTACATCAGAACTTCAATAGTTTTGCTCCTGCTGATTGTTCCTGACAGACTCTCTGTGTTTTCAGGTCCAGAAGAATCTGCAGAGGCTGCTGGAAGAAGCTGCATGACTGAACTGGGAACCAGTATGAGAGCTGCTGACAGCTTTGTACATAAACTGTGAATATTTAATTTATTCTATGCAGGCAGTAAAAGGGGAACCCGCTGCGGCCGAAGCCTGAGAAATGAATCAAACTGATTGATTTTCTGTCTTCATGCTGGCAGTGAAACCGACGTGACGTCGCCCTCTACCTGCAGGAAAAGTCTCTGCATCTCATAACTGTACAGAAGCAATCAGAACCAAACGGGATCAATGTAAACAATTAACTGGCTTTGACTAGGCCAAAACACATCTTCACAGGTGGAGCTGCTGATGGGAACCAGTAGCTGCGTTTCCGTTACAAATGTACGCTAAACTGTGTTAATATCACGCTAATGTCGAAAAACAGAGTTTTGTAATTGCAGTGTTTCCATTAAATCAGAAACGCAATTAAAATCAAACATAAATAAGTTTGATCATGAAATAAGTCCTTAAAAATGACGCAGCGCCGCCATCGTCCAACCACTTCCTGTCTTCTTCTTCTTCATGGTTTTCAGCAGTAGTAACATCGGGTTGTTGATCATGTGACTCGTGTGACGTCAGACTAACTTTGATAGAAACAACAAAACCTTTTTATCAAGAAACGTGAGTTTATTTTGTTTCTCATTTATTTTCAGGGCTGAAAATGAATGAACAGTAATGGAGGCAAAAAGGAAAAGGCAAAATAAACGAACGTTGTAAAGAAAATAAATGACTGTAAGTGGAAACAAACCAATGCACAAAACCCAACAGCTAGCAGCCAGTAGCATTAAAGAATTGGATTTAGTCATTAAATAACTAAACCAACGTTTTTACGTCTTTTTTTATTATAAAGCATTAAACCCAGAAAACTTTTAAAACATCATCTTTAAATCTTGGTCTCTAATTTTCCCGTGTTGAGCTGCTTTTCTCCTGATTTTATCCTGATTTTATCCAAGTTTTTGGACATTTGAACATGAATCACTTCAGATCCATGTTGTTCAGTGTTTAGTTTGTTTTTTCAGTTTTGTGTTTTTTTAATTCAGTGTTTTACTCAAACATGTTTTAACCTCAGTTTATTTCTAATTATTTGGAAACTTGAAGGATGCATGAACATGCATTTCAAATTATTTAACATTTAAGACTGAATGTGAATAAAACCCACAAAAAAATGGGTTAATTTTAATGCATTAAATTGTTGTGATTTATTAAATCTATTGAGAAATAAATGTTATTTTGGGGAAATAAATTCATTTTGGGAAGTAATTATTTATTTTCTAAATAAAAGTTTATTTTTGCTGTAATTTTGTCATTTTTCAAACGTTTTTATTTCACAGCTTTCAGACTGCTATTTAGTAGAGCTAAATGTTTTACAAAAACACAAGATAAAACATCCAGGGTGTGGATTTTTAAAGCAGTTAAATATTCATACCACTTATCTTTATTCATGAATTTCTTTTTTTTCCAATTTGTCCATTGAAGTTAATGTTGTAGTTTCATCATTTGCTGCTTCTTGAACTGATAAATGTTAAAAACTGGTGACAAAATGTTCATTAAAGGAAAGAATCTGCTAATGTTTGTTGAAGAAATTTATTAGATTAATAATTTAATCTGATTAAAACAAAAAGGATAAAAAGTTGGTTATTAGAAGACTGACAAACTAAATGATTAGCAGGTTCAGTTATCGGAGGTTTTGGCCGTTTGAGGAGGATTTTCCTGGAGATTGTGATTCTTTTCAGGGTCAATCCTAATTCCTGCTGACCGCAGAGACCGGCTGATGATCCGTTTCTGCTCAGCTGGAGAATATTTAACCTGAGGCGATCCATAAATACTTTACTAAAACAAAACATAAAACCTGGGTTCATTTATTCTCCTTATTTTAATTTGACAATCTGGTCAGTTACAATAGAAACAAATCTTCTGCATAAAAATTTGAAGAAAACTTTCTACATATAATTAATAATCTCTCAAAATGAAATGTACAACTACCTTTCAGATTTAAATAAACAAACTGGAGATGATGAAGAAAAAAGTTAAAGAATTTGCAGATTTTAAGGTTTTATATTAGTGAGGAGTTAAAGTTTGGTAATAAAATGAAAATAGGTTGAACTTGTTTCCATGTTTTCTTTGATCTTCCAGACATTTTTCTGCAGGAAAATCAAACCTGTTTGACCTGCCTGCAATCTGAAGTATTTAAATCATTAACTGGAAAACTGTAAATATCCATAATTCATTAAAAACTAAAATATGTCTTCAAGAGGGAGATGATAGAACAAAATGGAATATTAAAATGTTGTTATTCTGGTTTTAAAACTTTTGACAGTTTTAACAGAAATTTAACAGATAATTTCAGACTCTGAATCTTTCCTGCAGTTCCACTCTGAACCACCAGATGTCGCTGTTTGACACGTGACTCTTTGCTGTATTTAATCAACAGGTGTTTCCCTCGGAACCCCAACAGAAACATCTTTAAAATCACAAACTGAGGAGAATTAAAACTGTGCAGCAGAAACTTGAACTGTTTCAGGATAATAATCGTAATAAAATGTGTTATATTTCAGTGATAAAATGGCTGTAAATGAAGCCATTTAGCTGTAGAATCAGAAGCTGTGCGCAGGTTTGCGCCTGCTGGGTTTGTTGTTCAGTGTTTGGCGCAGAAAGCGGCTGTTGTTCTCTGTATGCTAATCCCGCCGCGGATGTGTGTGAATGTCTCAGTGTGTCACCGATAACAAATGGCTTTGTTCAACACAGAGCTGCGCACCAAACCTAAAGGATAAGTGAAATATTCTCATTTCCTACCGGTTTCAAAGGCTAAAAGTATAAATATGTTTTAATTAAAGTTAAATAGTTTAGTTTTTTTCTGCAGTTATGTAAGTTTGTTTTGATTGTTCTGATGCGTTCCGTGCGTAATGGCCGTCATCCCTCCTCTTCAGGTCTCCCGCAGCGCAGAGGGAGGAGGAGACACTCATCTCAATAAAGCTCTTGATTCATCATGTGAGGGAGAAAAACGCAGAGTTGCGGTGGAGTTCGGTGTGTTTTACGCACGGACTGCGCATCTCCGCTGTGCGTCCTGGCGCATCCATCCGGAGCTCAGCAGGAGAGAAAATATTGTTTCTAGATTGGTTTCATATCGGGTTTCTGTTTCCACTCAGCTTGTAGGACGATATGTCTGTGAAGTGACGGGTCCAGTTCGGAGCAGTAAAACTTTTCCTCTGTTATTGTTTGAATCATGTCGGAGAGGAAACCGTCTCTGAGGGCCGGCGGCTCCGCGCAGAGCCGCTTCCAGGTGGATGTGGTGACGGAGGGCTCCTCCTCCGCGGCCCCGGCTCCAGCCCCGGCACCAGAGGAGTCCAAGGGCCGCTTCAAGGTGGTGGGCTTCATGGACCCGGGCCTGGGCCCCGCCGCGGACATCGGGCCCCCGCCGGATGTCTTCCACGAGCCGGACACGGCAAAGAGCGACTCCGTGAGCCTGCACTCCACGGGCACCGGGCAGACCCACATCTCCGACTCCCACTCCAACACCTACTACATGCGGACCTTCGGACACAACACCATCGACGCGGTTCCGAACATCGAGTTCTACCGGCAAACCGCGGCGCCGTTCGGGGAGAAACTGACCAGACCGTCTCTGTCGGAGCTGCACGACGAGCTCGATAAAGTAACAAAAATCAGTTTATGTTCAAAGTCATTTTAGTTAGGAGGAGAACAAGACTCACAATTAGGATTTTAAATGTTTTCATTTTTATTTTTGTTCAGTGTCCTTCATATTTGACTTTATTTGCGCAGAAAATCTAATGAACTGTAAAACCTGTAAAACTGTAAAATATTAGTTCTGATCTGATAAATTATTGATGAAAAAATAACAAAGAGAATAAAAACTGAGTCTGTGGCATCTCACTGCTGATGTTACGTTTTTTTCCGGCTGAATGAACCGATGATGATTCTTTCTAAAACCTCTGGCAGAAGCTAACAGATGTTTTTTAATTACTTGATCAAACCACCGACTAACGAGGTCCTTTGGAAGAACAACTGGCCCACAGCATCACGGGTCCTCCACCATTCTTCCAGACCAGACTCAGTGGGAATGTTTGTTGAACATCAGAGTTCAGCAAACTTCATGTTTCTGTTTGGGACAGAAACTTCTTTTCTTCTTTTTTCTGTTTGCTGCAGTTTTCTATCAGTGACAAACATGGAGCCTCATTTAGCCAAACAACCATCAGATTCTTCACATGCTAACATTTCAATATACTGTTGATACTGGGGCGAAATAAAGGCGCAGGGTTTGTTCTAGTCAGGACTTTAACAAAAAGCCTCATTTCTATTGGAATAGATATATTTAGATAGATAGCACCATTTACAAAAATCAACATTTACATTAATCTCACAATTTCTGACTTGTTTCTAGAAAATTTTCTTCTTTTCAGGCTCAGAAAATTCTAAGTTTTTTGCACTAAATTTCTGAGACTAATCTCAAAACTTCTGAGTTTTTTGGTTGAAATTTGTTCTTTTTTTCTATCAGAATGGCTCTGATATGTCATCCTACCAACAAACTGCTGAAGAATTTAGGAAACAAATGTTGAAACTCTGACCTATTTTCTTGATGTACCTGGATATTTTTCCTGACATTCCTTCTCTCTTCAGGAGCCGTTTGAGGACGGCCTGGTCAACGGCGAGGAGCCGTCAGCAGCCGAGGAGGCGGCGGCGTTGATGGCGAAGGAGGCGAAGGGAGGAGCGGTGAAGTTCGGCTGGGTGAAGGGCGTCCTGGTTGGTGATGACAGATGGAGTCTCAGATACACTGAGTGTTTGCAGCAGTCAGGTGTTGTTAACCTGTAGAAACCTGTTCCAGGTGCGCTGCATGCTGAACATCTGGGGAGTGATGCTCTTCATCAGGATGTCCTGGATCGTTGGTCAGGCTGGAATCGGTGGGTGAAAATCTCCCATCCAGACTAACGGAGATAAAGTTGTTCCTGTTTGGTTTTTATTCTCAGATCTGATCAAAACGTTGTTGGATGTGAAGTGAAGGAGCTTTTAGTTCAGGTTTTTAAGGGTTTAGGTGTTTTTGTGGAACAGGACTCACCATCGCCATCATCCTCATGGCCACTCTGGTCACCACCATCACCGGCCTGTCCACCTCCGCCATAGCAACCAACGGCTTCGTACGCGGAGGTGAGGAACCGAGCAACGGGAGGAAAACTTCAGACGGTTTCATCAGAGCAGAAACAGAGAAAGATTCAGTTTTAACCACATCTAAGATTAAATATGTGGATTTTTCTCTGATTTTAGGACAAAAATAAATAAGATCTGCATGACTGAGTACAGACAGAATAACAGAATAAAGTCATAATATTAGCAGAAGATTCAATATTATCAGACAAAATATTGTAAAAATTGTTACTATAATCATTAATAAAAACAATAAGATGTAATTTAAGAGCTGTATTTGTCATATGTACGTATTAATGATTATTTGAGGTGGAGCGTATTACCTGATCTCCAGAAGTCTGGGTCCAGAGTTCGGAGGCTCCATCGGTCTCATCTTTGCCTTCGCCAACGCCGTGGCGGTGGCCATGTACGTCGTGGGTTTTGCTGAGACGGTCGTTGAGATGCTCAGTGTAAGAACTTTAGAAAACATTTTAAATCCTGTTTGATGAAGATCAGGCCTAAAATGAAACACTTTCCTGCTGCTTTGCTGCAGGATGTCGACGCTCTGATGACCGATGAGCTGAACGACATTCGCATCGTCGGGACGCTGACCGTCATCCTGCTGCTGGGAATCTCCGTAGCTGGGATGGAGTGGGAAGCAAAGGTAAGAAAACGCTGAAAAAACAGGAAATTATAAATTTGGTTATTAAAAATGATGAACCAAAGTTGTTAGTTTTTACAGTTTCCCCAAAGGAACATGAATTATTTTTCTTTTCGCCATAATGTAATCAGTTCATGGAGCATCTTGAGTACTGACAGTCGTTCTCCTACAATATAAGGATTTTATAACATTTTGTTTGTGAGTTAAATTAAGTTTTACATCTTTTTCTTTTGGGTTAACGCATCACAAACTCATTAAGTCTCAGGTCTATTTCTAGTGTAAATATCTTATTACACTTCAAATGAGACAAAACTAAAAACTGTCCTGTTTTTCAGCAACATAAGAATTTATTTTGAGTCATTAATTCATTCATTTTGATGAGAAAGTTCTAGTTCCATTAGCACATTATTTCATTTATAACATGGGAAAAGTGTTTTATAAATTAAATAATGTCAGTGGAACTAGAACTTTTTAATCAAAACTAATGAATTATTTAGTTAAAACAAGCTCAAACAAGCTGCTGTAAATTTACTTTTGTCTTGTTTTAAGTGTAATAAGATATTTGCACTAGAAACAGAATAAAAATACTTGGTAAGGTTTTGAGTTTGCAGTGATTTCTGTTCATGCAGTTGTGTTTGAAATGAACCTTTAGTCCTTTTGTTCTCTGGATCCATCAGGCTCAGATCGTCCTCTTGGTGATCCTGCTAGCGGCTATCGCTAACTACTTCCTTGGCACTTTCATCCCGGTGGACGACAAAGAGCCCAAAGGATTCTTTGGTTACCACAGTAAGTTTACATCCAAACCGTCCAGTTAAATCGTTACTCCAGGTTTTATTTTACTCTTTTTAACTGTCCTGTTTCTCAGCTGCCATCCTCTTTGAGAACTTCGGTCCAGATTTTAGAGAAGAAGAGACGTTTTTCTCGGTGTTTGCGATTTTCTTCCCTGCTGCCACTGGGATCCTAGCAGGAGCCAACATCTCTGGTGACCTCGCTGTGCGTTTTTACCGCATAAAATAAATATATAATCAATTTAAATAGACATTTCCAAGCTCTTTATGTCAGATAAAATGTCTGGTGTTCCTCAGGGCTCTGTGTTGGGACAATGAATCAACTTGTTTTTATTTTTTCTGGTTTTGTTTTCATAAAATAATCTAATTAAAAGTGAATATTTCCATTTCTCTGCCGTTAGGACCCTCAGTCTGCGATCCCTAAAGGAACCCTGCTGGCCATCCTCGTCACAGGCCTCACCTACGTGGCTGTTGCCATTTCTGCAGGTTCATTTAAATATGCATCATTTTATTTTAGATATAACAGATCTAATGTTTAGCTAGACTTAAAATTATTAGATTTAAACCCGTAACAATAAGCAATTAGTCAATTATCTGAATGCTAAATTAAAATTAGCTCCAATTGGATTAATATCTTGTGAAATGTAATTTCGCTTAGAAAACATATAATCCATATTATTTATGGTTTAGATTTGTGAAGTTATTATTTCCATTTTATTTATTGTATCTGATTATTTTATTTTGGATTTTTAAAATGACTTCCAGTTGCATTGAGTCCTTATTAGAGTTTTAGAGGATATTCTTGAATTATTATAAAACCATCAATATATTACATGAAAATGGTCTCAAAACAACAATATTATCATTTATTGCAACAACTTCTGGGACAATTAATTTGTATATTTTGTATTACATTCTTTTTAAGACTCTTTTGGTGTAAAAATCAAAGTTAAATTCAGATTAAAATACCTTAAAGGCCTGGTGGTTGCTGTTGTTTTTGCTCCATCAGTGAAGTTCCTGTCGTCTCTCAGGTTCCTGTATTGTCAGAGATGCGACTGGCGACCACAACGACACGGTGAGCGACACGGTGAACTGCACAGACGCCGCCTGTACGCTGGGCTACGACTTCTCCATCTGCAAGGAAGGAGGCTGTCAGTTCGGCCTGATGAACGACTTCCAGGTAGAAACACGATTCCTCCATTTTAATCAAGTTAATTGGTGTAATTAACAAATCGCAGTGTGGAATGTGGATGGTGATATTAGCATCTGTGTTGCTGCTACATGTTTAGCATCGATGCTACTTTAGCCTTGAATAGTTTTGCTGGTAGCTAATTCGGTTTAGCACAACTTTAACGCAACAACAGCCTGTTCCAGCGTCAGATCGGTTTTAGAAGCGGAGATGAACCCGCAGTGCACCGAGGGAAGCAGCTTCCTCTTCTCTTGTTGTTCGCGGATGTAGCTTGTGCGTCAGATTTAAGGTCGCACCAGAAACGCATGAATGCGAAGGTTCCGGTTGGGGATAAAAAGCGATTCACTTTTTTTTTTTTTTTTTTTAAACAAACTACGTGACTGATTAATAGAAATGAATGGATTAATCAGTCACGTCCATGCTAAAGACATGGACACAACCAACATACAATCTTATTACAAATTCTGTAATGAAATCTGGGAAATAAAATAGAAATAAAATAGATTTATTAATCTATTTTATCAGAGATTCAGACAGAAACTAGTGTCAATCTGACACCAATAATACAATAAATAAGAATGAAAAGTCACAATTAATGAAATTGTTTCTGTTGAATTTTTTTCCTCTTTTTAATATCCTATTTTCTGTGTGTTTCAAACTGTTACACACTCAAAAATTAACAGCGATATTTTGGGTTATTTAGCCTATCATTACAACAAACCATTAATTTTCAAAGCCAAATTTTCATCATGTAATTTCAAATTAAAAATTAGCTAACTTATTAAATGCTAGAAGCTAAATATTTATCTTAGTTACTGAGAAGTTGCTGATTTGAGCAGATATAGGTCACTAATCTTGAGGTAATTTCATGTTTTATGAGGACCACCACCTAACATGTTCTTGTGTCTTTCCTGTTTTGAAGAGAGGCTAAGATATTTGATTTTTGAGGAAAGATGCAGAGAAGCTTGGGAATGTGTGTTACGTAAAGGCCAGTGAGCGGACAGAGAGCGACGTGCATCAACACACCCACCGTCATTGTTTCCCTGGAGGCCTTCGCTCTCTGGCCGCCGGCGATGCCGTGTCAGGACACAACGCTGTCCCACTTCCCAGAGTCCAAAACACGTCACAGCCGTCCACACGCCGCGGCCACGCCAACACCAGGCCGCCATCATCATTCCTGCTGCTGCAGAAAAATCTGTCACAACTTAATCTGGTTAGAAGGTGTTGGAGTGATGCTGAGGGAGAGTAGATGCCCTCGGACTGGGTGTGTGTGTGTGTGTGTGTGTGTGTGTGTGGGGTGGGGGGGGTGTTAGAAACAGAGCGGTTCACAGCATCATGCAGAGAGCCGTACAGAGATAATGGCATCTGTTGTTCTGGGTCACAAGATTCGTGCTGGTCGGACCTGAATGAGCGCATTATGGCCGCCGCCTGCGCTCACTTCCAACCCGCTGACACTGATCTCACTGAACGCGCTCCAACACACACCACACCGCTGCTGATGTGACCACAGGATGGCTCTGGACTAAAACACACTCTGGAGGATCTGTTACAGCCCAGACAGGGCCGGACAAAGCCTTTTTGGGGCCCAAAGCAGATTTCCATTCTGGGCCCCCAGACCTCTTTACCAACATGCTTCATCATTTCTACGCTACTCTGTATGTTTAACATCCTACCACAATTAGCATCATTTGTAATTAGCTTACATCATGCCAGTGTTATCATGGCTTTTAACATGACTATTAAATTTAACCTTATGAGAGCAGCAAACAAAAAAAAAGATTTTGAGATGCAGAATATTAAGTGTGTCATTTTATTTTAGTTATTTGTAAGTAACATCAGCTGATAAACATTAAATTTACAGTCAGTTAACAAGTTTGACATGTTATTAATTTATCATATGTGTACCAACTATTAAAACAAGATAGACATTTTTATCTTGTTAGTAGCATTTAGTTAACTATCCAATGTTATTTTCAGTATATATATTTTCAACCCATTCTCACTCCCTACTCGTCATATACTGACGCGGGGTCAATCCATCATCGTCACGTGTTGACGCGTTGGGTTTTACCCTATGCCTAACCCTAATTTTTGCCCTAAGCCTATCCAAACCGTCGGGTTTTGAAGTTTCGGTGGCGTTTGCGAGAGCCATTCACGTAAATAATCCACGTAAAACGGGATTTTCCGAAGTCGTCAAAATGTGACGCTGAGGGAGCCGTCCCAAATCGCCAAGTATTGACGCGAAAGGGGTACCAGAGGCGTTCAGATGTGACGCATGGTCAGTACAGGTCAATATATGACGAGTAGGGAGTGAGAATGTGTTGATATTTTATTATGCTATCTGTTGCTCTATGGAGCCCCCTGGTGGTCCGGACTTTTAACTTGCACATGTCTTGGGCCGGCTGTGATCCCAGCTATCAGGAGGCATCAGCTTCTGTTACTGAATGTTTCTGTTTATGAAGCAGCTTTCAGGTCTGATCAATGAAAAAGAGAAATTCTGGATAAATAATAAATGTTTTTATGTGTGAGGAAATAACAGCCAGTGGATCAGGTGTTCAGAGTGTATTTAAAGTAAAAGGTGTGTGTGTGTGTCCAGGTGATGAGTCTGGTCTCGTACTTCGGGCCGCTGATCACTGCAGGGATTTTTTCAGCTACTTTGTCTTCAGCTTTAGCTTCACTGGTCAGCGCACCCAAAGTCTTCCAGGTCAGATGAGACATTTTTATTTTATCCACAATTTGAGTTTTGTTTTTACTCTTTTTAATATGGATATTTTATCTGATTTTATTGTTTTATTAGAAATTAATGCAGGTTTTCATGGTGTTTAATATTTTATTTACATTTTGTTTTGTTTTATGTTTATTATTTTGTTCCATTTTATTTTGTTTTGTCCTATTTTACTTTATTGTATTTTTTGTTTAAACTATTTAATGAAAATTTTATCCTTTTTTTATTTTACACATTTTTTTCTATTTTTATTCATTGTTTAATTAGTTTAGAGATTAAATGTTTTCAAATTCTTATATTTTATTTTGCTTAATTTTACTTACATTTAATTCCTTTTTATCTTTATTCATGTTAATATTTCACATGTACATTTAGATTTTGTATATATTTTTTGTATTTCACTTAATTTCAGTTCTCTTTATTTTTTCCATCTCTTTATATTATTAATATTTCATCAGAAAATGTCACCATTTCCCAGCAGCTTTAAGAATTAGTCTTTTATTTGATTATTTAATGACAATTAAAGCATAAAAATGGAGCAAATCAGGTGCAAAAAAGCTGTTTTGTCATCCTCATTTCCATATATTGTTTCTTTCTTAAATAAATGAATAATGTGAATAAACCTGGAAGGCCCAGATGTATTTTCTAAAAGCAGCTGTTTGCTCTCCAGGCTCTCTGTAAGGACAACATCTATCCTGGTCTGGGAATTTTTGCAAAGGGTTACGGTAAAAACAACGAGCCTCTGCGCGGATACGTCCTGACCTTCTGCATCGGCCTCGCCTTCATCCTCATCGGTGGGCAGCAAAGCTTCATCCTCTCAGATAAAAACACAATAAATATCTAAACACAAAGCTGGCGAATCTGTTTGTGTCCGATCAGCCGAGCTGAACATCATCGCTCCCATCATCTCCAACTTCTTCCTGGCCTCTTATGCGCTCATCAACTTCTCTGTCTTCCATGCCTCCCTGGCCAACTCTCCAGGTTAAATCCAGAAAATCAAACTTTAATCCTGCAGAAATCCCTCTGCTGTGCTGATGTCCTGTTTCTCCACAGGGTGGCGCCCTAGCTTCAAGTACTACAACATGTGGGTTTCTCTGGCTGGGGCCGTCCTGTGCTGCGTGGTGATGTTTGTCATCAACTGGTGGGCCGCCCTCGTCACGCTGCTCATCATCCTCGCTCTCTATATCTACGTGGGATACAAGAAACCAGGTGAGAACGAGGCAAAACCACAGAAGAAGAACTGAAATATTCACCATCAGTGGGAACATCTCTGAAAAACTACACAAAAAATAGATTTTTCTACACTAAAAATGTCATAATAACCCCAAAAATAATATAAAATCTCAACATATCATTTTAGAGGTTAGTTGAATGAAACATGGTGTGGATTTGTTTTTAAAAGATGTAAAATTACATATATTTTATATTTTACTTTAATTTAACTCACATTTATCCATCCATGTATGGAGGGCCAAAAGGGACAAATTTAAACAAACAAATACATTATTAAATTATTAAATGAATGTAACATGAAATAGCTGCATTAAATATAATACAATATGTAATCATATAATTAAAATGCAATCTTATAAAGCAGATGTAGATAACTGATTAAAAGTTAATTTAATTATTAAATTCCTGCAGTGTCACCATGACGTTACTAAACCTTTTTTGCAGATAAATCGTCTAAATTGATGCTTAAGGATTGTGTTTGTTCAAATTGTGACATTTTTGTGTAAATTTGTTTAATTCTGCAGTATTAAGCCTAGAAGTGTCTCAGTGCTGCCCTCTTTGGGTCAAACAGTGGATACTCTGGTTGAAGTCTAACTCCAGGCTGAAATCGGCTCTTTTAGCCCTGCATCTACTTTTTGAAAATGTAATTCATCACTGATATTTGACCTTGTATCCATTTGTTTTCTGATTCATGCCTGTTTTTACCCTGTAGATGTGAACTGGGGTTCGTCCACTCAGGCTCTGATCTATAACCAGGCTCTGACCCACTGCCTCAACCTGTCCAGTGTCGAGGACCACGTCAAGAACTTCAGGTCCTCCTCAGAAACGTCACAGATTCTCACCTAAAGCGTGGCTTTCTTCCTTGATGCTTTCTCTTTTTCAGGCCTCAGTGTTTGGTTCTGGCCGGTTACCCAAACTCCCGCCCGGCGCTGCTGCAGTTGGTTCATTCGTTCACCAAGAACGTCAGCCTCATGGTCTGCGGTCACGTCAGGACGGTGCGAATGCACTCAGCACCCTGCAGGAATGCTTCATGCACCAGTTTGTCCAACCGTGTCTCCGTTTCCTCCTCCAGGTTTCCAGGAGGCCAAACTTCAAGGATCTTTCCCAGGACTACGTCCGGTGTCGACGCTGGCTGATTAAAAAACGGATCAAGGCTTTTTATTCTCCGGTTTTTGCAGACAACCTGAGGCACGGGGCGCAGTTACTCCTCCAGGTATAAAGACTGGCCTCAGATCTGATATGTGAATTAAAACCCGTTAAATTTAAATGAAAAGTTCTCCATGATGACTTCTTTGCTCCAGGCGGTTGGTTTGGGTCGTCTGAAGCCCAACACGCTGGTCATGGGTTTCAAAAACAACTGGAGCGACGGAAACATGAGAGACGTGGAGAATTACGTCAACACAATACAGTGAGGGCCGAAATTTAACTATTTATCTGTTGTAGTTTTAAGAGCATCTAAAATATCCTCCATTCATTGCCCCGATCCTAACTGAGATCCAAGCAGGAAACACGGTTCCTCCGGAAAGTTCTGGGTTTCATCAAGTTCCCTGAAAACCTCCAAAGAAAACATCCAATCATTTACCTGAATCAACAGACTCCCTTTGTATGGAGCAAAGGGAGTCTAGATTAATACTACTGGGCAACCAGTGGTGGGAACTTCCTTGTTGCAGGAAGCTAAAGCTATTCCAAAGATAGATATTAATATCGACCAGCACTGGCAAATGAGAAGGAGAATACTGGCTAGCATTAGCTTTGGAGAGGCTAACTAGCTTTCCTAGGCTGGTCATCTGCTACATTACCTACTTCTTATGCTGTCCATTAGCATGATAAGCTAGTATTAGCCTTGGATAGCCTGCTTCCTAGACAAATTTCTTCTATAGGAGATTAATAAAGTATCTTATCTTTATATGTAAACATTAGCCTTGCATATGCTAATATCAGCCTTGGATAGGCTAGCATCTAGCAGGCTAATCTGGTCACCTGCATCAAAGAAAAATGTTAGCTATCTATAAGCGTCATACGTTAGCGTGATGTTTCTGAACTCTGCCCTGAATATTTTAGTCTCTGTTCCAGATCTGCTGATTTCAGCGTCTTCTCTTCAAGCCATGAATCTTTTGTGACACAAATGTTTGTTGTTAAACGTTGCAGTGATGCGTTTGACCTGCAGTTTGGGGTGGTGATCCTCAGGCTGATGGATGGACTGGACATCTCTCACATTCCAGGACAAGGTACCTAGACACCACCTCCTCCGTGTTTTTACTGTAAATATGTCAGTTTTCAACATCTGACAACTTTGTTTTCTCCAAATTCATATCCTCAGTTCTTCTTTCTAGCTTTTCCAAGAATATAAAACATAAAAAGAACCAGAAACGTCACCCTGAACTTCATTCTAATGCAGTTTTAAGTTTTAGGAAATGTCAGAAGGTGTTTTAATCTGTAGATGAGCTGCTGTCGCCCAGTGAGAAACCGCCAAAGGAAAGCAAAGATGTTCTAATTTCCGTCGGTCCGGCTAAAGACTCGGACTCAGATTCCTGTCCGTCCAAAACCCACAGCAACCAGAGCAGCCCGCTCATCATCAGAGGTAGAGGAGAACCTGAACTGCTGCTTTTCATCACCAATTATCACATTTAGATGTTAAATATTTTACTCTGCAGCTACAGAGACCAAAAGTCCTCTGAGTCTGACTGACCAGCGTCTTCTGGACAGCAGCCAGATGTTCAAGAGGAAACAGGGGAAGGGAACCATCGACGTCTGGTGGCTGTTTGACGACGGAGGTCAGATTTTAAAAATTACTCCACCAAACTTCTGAACCCACATTCAGACAGAACCAGTGTAACACTGTCAGCTTCTGTTTTCCATTTTCACTGTTCAGATGTTTCTTTAATCCTTTTAAAACCAAAAATCAGAAAAGAACCGAGGAAATCCTGTTAAAGTGAAAACAAACCTGTTTTCTTGTGTTTTCCTGCAGGTCTGACCCTGCTGATCCCCTACCTGCTGACCAACAGGAGCAAATGGGGCGACTGCAGGATCCGGGTCTTCATCGGTGGAAAGATCAACCGGATCGACCACGACCGCCGAGCGTGAGTGTCCGGCTGCTGTTTTCTGTCCAGCCGAGTCCAGACGGCAGGATTTCTGTCCCGATCGCTCCAATCTGCTGCTTCGTCTCTGCAGGATGGCCACGCTGCTCAGCAGGTTCAGAATCGACTTCTCTGACATCAACGTTCTCGGAGACATCAACGTGAAACCCAAAAAACACAAGTAAGACCCAAACACCTTCTGCCTGTCCTCCGGTTTACAGACGCCGAAACCTGGTGGGGTTTAGTCTCTGATTCAATGGAAACTCAGTAAATCTCTGCTGTGAAACACCAAGAACTCAGTAATAGAAAATATTTAATCTAAATCAAAACACCTGGTGAGGGAAACTATGCAGTCCCAGCCTGTTCCATATTAATTAAAAACTAATAAATCCATTTTGACACCAAATGTAGCTCAATTTTTGCAGCTAACCGTGTTGTAAAGACATAATTTAGAGATATTTCCAACAGTGTTTTTGCTGTGACAGTAAGCTGAGCTTTAAGGAGCTGATCGAGCCGTACCGTCTGAAGGAGGACGACATGGAGCAGGAGGCTGCAGAGAGGCTGAAGGCCCAGGAGCCCTGGAGGATCACCGACAACGAGCTGGAGCTCTACAAAGCCAAGGTTCGCTCTCCTCATTCACACCGAGCCTGATGAAAACCTCAACTCAGTAGTGAAACAAAGATGAATTTATGACTTCTCCTCCAGACCAACCGTCAGATCCGACTGAACGAGCTGCTGAAGGAACACTCCAACAGCGCCAAGCTAATCGTGGTGTAAGAACTCCTTCAGCTTCCTCTGAGAGAAACCAACCGATTTATTACACTTGATATCAGCACAAAGCTAACGCACCAATCATAAACATTAGTTCTGCTAATGCTAAGGTGCTACACCAATACAATATTTAGTGGGAGCTAATGCTAAAGTGCTAACTTTATATCTGAATGTGAGCTACAACCTTTGAGCACCAATTTAATTTGGACATTTTCAAACTTAGCAAAAATGCTAAAATGTTCAAAAATAAATTAGGTAAGCTATTAGCACATTAGTGGAATTTTATTAAAGCTTACAAAACAACCAAGTAAATTAGTGCTTTATAGTTTCTCTTGAAAAGCTAATTTAGTAGAAACTAAAGCACTAAATGAAAAATTTGCTGCACTATTAGTGAAACTTTTAAAAAGTACTATAACTGAGTAAATGTTTTTTAAAATGAGCAAACATGCTGAAGCTCAAATTCACTTTAACCTTCAACCAAAAGCTTAAAATACAGTCAAATAAATTAGCGCCTTAGAATTTATCAGGAAAAACTAATTTAGTCTATTAGCTCATTAGCTAAAGTTTACAAAACAGCAAAGTATTTTATCTGTAAAAATGTATTTAGAGGAAGCTAAGTGCGCTACATGTTTTCAAAGTTATCAAAAATGCTAAAGCGCTGAATGAAAAGCTAGCTTTGCTGTTAGCGCATTAGCTGACCACTGCTAATCATGCTACAATGCTTTCGGCTTCATCGGATCATATTTCAGCATTAACACAAGTACGATTGTTCCTTCGTTAGCTGTATTTTTAGAAGCTTTTGATAAATATAAGCATGTGATTTCAAAGTTATATTTTAATCTAAAATTGCTATAAAATAAATGATTATTTGTGGGTGTGTGTGTGTGTGTGTGTGAGCAGAAGCATGCCGTTGGCCAGGAAGGGCACCGTGTCTAGCGCCCTCTACATGTGCTGGCTGGAAACGCTGTCCAAAGACCTTCCTCCACTGCTGCTGGTCAGAGGAAACCACCAGAGTGTCCTCACCTTCTACTCATAACACTCCATCACCGGTTATTTATTTCACATCTGCACAGAAACAGAAACATGATCAGACTCCAGGGTTTTAAAGGTTTCCCATTTGTTCTCATTAACTTCTCTAATATGTTTATTGGCTTCACCTGATTGAAGACATTTTAATTAATTATGGTCAACATTTAATGTAATGTGTTCAAATCCAGGTGTTCAGTTATGTTTTATTCCTCTGGGTTTTTGTGTTGCCAAACATTGTTTTTCTTTTGTAATAATTTTGTAGGTGATTTTAATAAAATATTAACAGAACAGAAGTTTGGTCGATTTTTTTTATATCCGGTTCTGAGGTTTTATAAAGAAACTTCAATTGTTCATATCTTGCTGCAATATAATAATGCAATAAAGCTAATGGCTTCCCCAGCATGCAGCCATGCAGTAACAGTGTTTGGTTCTTAAAGGGACATGCTCCCATTTGTTCAGCTGAAACTATAAAAAAATTTAATTAAATGAGAAATATCCCATATCCCTTGTGGTGTGTGTATGTAGCACCAAAATGAAATAAATATAACATGAAATTAAAAAAAAATATCAGTATGGTAAAATTAATTAATTAAAAATTCATATAATTATTTTCTTCCATATATTTTTAAATGAAATTGCTTAATTGTGCCTCAATTTTAGCAGTGAAGCTGATTCTGATCAGAGACTGGTTCCATATCTGAAGGAAAAAAAGACAAATTTTTCTACTTGAAAACCAGAAAAAATATATTTTAAGAGCTTAAAAATGAAGACTTTCAGAAAAATAACAGAGCTGCTAATAAAATGCAAACACATCAAAACTATGCAGCCGGATACTCGGGGATATGGCTTTGAGAGGAGAAGAAAACAGAAAAACGGGAAAAAAAATTTAAAAAAATTACAAAACAAGAAAAAACTGTGAATTACTACAGCGCAGGCAGCACCTGAACGCCTCACAGTTCCTGTGTTGTCCTTTGAACGCAGCTCGTCGCCGTTTATCCAACAGCTGAAAGGAAACCAGAAGAACAAGGTGAGCAGACGATCAGCTTCTACCTGTGAATTAAACTACAGGCGGTTAAAGTCCCGCTGAACCGGAAACCTGCTGTAGTTTCTGTGTTTCTGAGTCCAGGCGGATTAATGAACCACAGGAATCGGTCAAATATCTGAGAGGGTTTTAACTTCCAGGAACTAATCATGAAGAGTCAACAGGAAGTGATTCCTGGTGATTTAAAGTCAGGGTGACCGTTTGTTTTATAACTCCGTGGGATCCGGTGGGCGGGGCTTGGTTGTGATTGACGGCCCTCTGGTCCATTAGGGAGGGAGGAAATATTTAAAGGCCCAGAGGACTTTCTGCTTTTGACTGGACTCAAGTTTATCTCAGACATTTTTTCATTAAAACTTTATTTATTTTCCTTTTTACTGAAACTAAAGTAGATAAATAACAAGCAGAGTTATATACTTCTTTAACTCTGATGATTCTGGCTTACAAAAATGAAAACTCTAAATAAAGGATAAATTATAAGATCAAACAGAATTGTAGGAATTTTAATAAATAAATGTAATTTTATGGCCTTCACCATAGACACTGAGGTCTACGATGAAGACTGCAGTGACTGACCCGCTCCACGAAGAGTAACACAAACGCTTTATTTTATTTAGTGGGAGCTAAATGTTTAGTTAACAAGCTAAATGTTATTGCAATAAGTTTTCAGACATTTAGCTTGAAAACTTTAGCTTCATAGCTAAAAAAGTGGAGCTAAATATTCTGTCTGGAAATTTACTTTGGAGTGAAACATTTAGCTTACTAACTAAATATCTAGCTGGAGCTAAATATTTAGTTGAAAAACTAAATAGTGGGAGTTAAATGTTCAGGTTTGAAACTAAATATTTAGTTTGGAGAAACGATTTGCTAATTTACTAAGAAGGATCTGCATTTCAAATTTCACAGAAACTCATCAGTTACTAAATAACTGATTTACTTTATTTAGTAATCTTACTAAATAAAGTTGTTAGTAAGATTAGTGCAGCTGATTTACGTCTAACGGAAGATTATTTGGTTTTTCCAGATGACGAGTTTGCAGCTGAGCGCCAAAGAGGAAATGTTGGAGAAGTTTCTGGACGCTGCAGCAAGAGGAGACCTGTCCCAGGTGTCCACCTTTCTGTCCAACATCCCTTCACTCATCAACGAGACGGGACACAGCGGCTGGACGGCGCTGATGCTAGCAGCTCGTAACGGCCACCACCATGTGGCGGAGAAGCTGCTGCTGCTCGGGTGAAACGCTGCTCCTTCGTCTGCGACAGTCATGATTAGAGATGCACCGATCCACGTTTTACACTTCTGGTACCGGTACCGATACCTGAGGTTTAGCATCGGCCGATACCGATATCAGCTGAATGATTTTAAATGTTTCTTTTTTAAAACAGACATAAATGTACTGAATTATAAATTCATTTGATAACTCTGCACCAGTACAGCTCATTGAAATACTGCAATAGCTTCAAAACTGATTAAAACAACTTTAATTTGTTCAGTCAGAGTAATTAGGAGTTTAACAGCAAACGGAAAATAAATAATAAAGAAACAAACTGACATAAACAACAGGTTGACCAACTTGGTTAAACATTCTAAAAATAAACTGCAATAAATCGTCTTTGGTTCAGAAAGTTCAGTTAGGAAATATAAACATAATGTAAAATACATAATAAAGCATGACGTAAAAGTGTAGAACTAGACTGAATAGATCTGCACTTATGGATCACTGATACCAATCTGGAATTTTTTAATGGAGAGATACAGATGTTAATATCTGATCAGTGCGCCTCTAATTATGATTCGCTATTCAGGTCATAAAGAAATACAGAACTGGGTCAAAAAGTTTAACTCCGGTTCAAAAAGTTTCTAATCAACGTTTAAAATGCTGTAAACTTTCACTGATTTAGATTTCTGAATCTGATCTGTTTTTGGTTTTTTGTCCTTCAGTTGTGACAAGTTCTCTGTGAACAGTTCATCACAGACCGCCTACGATATCGCCAAGTTCTGGGGTCACAGACACATCGCCGGCCTGCTGGGCCGCAGACCCGATCAACCCGACGGCGGCGGGCGAATCCTGCCCGGCGCCGACCTCCACCCGCACGAAAACTACTTCAGCAGAGAGACGTTGGACCGGCAGAGTGGGAAGAGAACCGATAAGGTCTGGTTGGAGGCCAAACAGAGCGACTCGGAGACCGTCTACCTGCTGTTCTCCAACCTCAGCCCCATGGTCAGAACCCAGCAGGAGGCCAGTGAAGCGGTACGACCCAGAGGCTAACGCCGCATCCATCGGGTCAAAATACGCCTCTGAAGGTCACCATAATGATCCAATACACACCACATTAAAGATTCATCAAAGTAATACAAGTAGAAACAAAGATTTCTATGTTTGACGGATGATATCAACTGAAACTCATTGATATGGGTTGAGCAAGCTAACGCTAACGTTAGCATGCTAAAGAAAACTTTTATAGCGAACCTTTGATTTTCATTTGTGATAGCATAAAGAAACTTACTTTACCTTCACAGTCTTATTTTAATAACAAATTAAAAAGTAAGATGTTGCACTTTTAGCTTAATATAATAAACAATATTTTTTTGTTTCATTGTTTGTTTTGTTTTAAAAGAAAAAGGTCTAAAACCGCCACTGGCACACAGTTAATTGTTTTAGCTTTCAAACTTGCTGAAAATGTTCAAATGTAACAAATTTCCTCCAAGCTTCATTTCCTTTGCGTCAAATAAATGTATTCTTAAACTAAATTAAAATAAGTCTAAATATCTACTACTAGCACTAGCTAGCTGATGTTAGCATGCTAAAGCTAATTTTCTCATCCTGTCAGTCACATCTGAAGTGTTTTAGTGTTTGTTCAGGGAACACAGAGGTAATTAAGTGCAGATAAGTATAAAGTACAACTGAATTAGCATTTAAAGCAGCTGATTGGACAAATCTGTTGAGTTCAGATCAGAAATTTGAATCCAAGATGTTGAGAATCATCTCAGTTATTTATTTTACCTTTTATGGCTCCTCCTGCAGCAGGGGGACATGAAGCTGTGCCGGTTCAGGTATGAGGAAGTGAAGGATCTCCTGCTGAAACCTTCAACCGTGACGATCTTCCTCGGAATAGAGAAGACGGAGAACCCTTCCTGTTCCTCCTCCTCTGAGAAAACAGAGAGTCTCTCTGAGCCTCCGGTTTGGTTCGCCATCAACACAGACGTAGACGCTGCTGCCCTCCTGGAGCGCTGCAGAGAAAAGAACTGTTCATTCCCAAGAAGTCCCAACAGAGACCTGCTGAAGCTGAGCGAGGAAGAGGCAGGTGAGAAACTTTCTTCTTCTTTGTGGTTTTCCAGCCGGTTCTTCCTGAGCGATGATTCTTCCCTCTGTGCGGCTCCAGGCGTCGTGGCGCAGGCCCGGTCGGTGCTGGCCTGGCACAGCCGCTACAGCTTCTGCCCGACGTGCGGCGGCGCCACCAAGATGGAGGAGGGCGGCTACAAACGGAGCTGTCTGAACTCTGAGTGCCGCAGCCTGCAGGGTGTCCACAACACCTGCTACCCGAGAGTCGGTACGAATCAAACACCAACATCAGCAGGAAAGTTTAGACTAAGCTACAAAGAAACAGCAAGAAGATAATTAAAAGACAAGCACCAAAAAGGTGAAGTTCTTATGTAATTCCCAATTTTTCAGCTGTCACCTTCAGTTACTATAAAAATGCTAAATGTATCAAATATGACTTAAAAGAAATTTGACTTCATAATTAAACACCTTTAAATTGGGCCTCTGTCTCGTTGAACAAAGCTTAAAATATGATGTTATACAGTTTAAATAAGTTATCTGTAACTTTTTAAAAATCTTTTTATGTAAATGTATTTCTGATGAACATGGATGTTGTAAACCTCATTTCAGACCCAGTGGTCATCATGCTGGTCATCCACCCTGACGGAAACCAGTGTCTGCTGGGCAGGAAGAAGGTTTTCCCCGTCGGGATGTTTTCCTGTCTCGCTGGATTTGTGGAGCCTGGTGAGCTGGCAGCATACACACACACACACACACACACACACACACACACGCATCGTGGCCTGAAAAGCCGCCGGCCGCGGTCTGAACACGTCTCCATGGCTGCAGGGGAGACGCTGGAGGAGGCGGTGAGGAGGGAGACGGAGGAGGAGAGCGGCGTGAAGGTGGGCCCGGTCCAGTACGTGTCCTGCCAGCCGTGGCCCATGCCCTCCAACCTCATGATCGGCTGCCTCGCCGTCGCCGTGTCCACTGACATCAAGGTGGACGAGAACGAGATCGAGGAGGCGCGGTGGTTTCCACGGCAACAGGTCAGCAATAAATAATCCTGACGACATAAAGAGGCCGTCGCAATAACTAATTTTACCAGATGATATATTGTCCCAGAAGTTATTGCATTAAATGATAATATTGTTGTTTTGAGATTATATTCAGGTAATATAATGGAATGAGTTCATCCTCTCAAAGATCAATAAAGTTTAAACTCTGATAAACTTTTAACACTGAAACTGGAAAATATTTTAAATATCCAGACAAAACAACAAATAAAAAGAATTATGAAAACAAAATTGTCCTTTAAAAAGTTTAGTTGAGACCAAAACTTTTGTCATCCAGTTTTTGGTAGAAAGAAAGAAAAAAATCCCACAAAAGGAAATGATTGAGTTATAAAATTGTCCCTTATCAGAAACAAACATGGAGTTTTGTTTTGACTCTTTCATGCATGTTTGAGAAATCCTGTTATCTCCATGGCAACCATTCACCTGTAAACACCTGGCTGGACCCCGCTCAAAAACAAGCCATGAACTTGTTGGTGTTTTTTGGATCGTTGCCCTGATTAGCTTCAGTCTCAGTGGGTTCAGTTCAGTTCAGTTCAGTTCATGAAATCAGAATCTGCTGCTGCAGGCAGAAGGTTTCAGCTCTCAGCAGGTTTTCACAATAAAAAGATTTCATCTTCTGTTTCTAGGTGATCGATTCTTTATTCAGAGGAGATCGCTCGGTGTTCGTCCTCCCTCCCAGACAGACAATCGCCCATCAGCTGGTCAGACACTGGATCTGCATGAACTCCAACCTCTGAAACGAAACGTTCAGATGGACGAAACATCTGATTTTAAATGAAACACAACAACTGCTTCAGGTTTTACTCTTTATTTCCTGGTTCCTGAAGAGAAACAAACATTTACACAAAGAGAAACCACAGAAGAAGAAATCTGATAGCGTAGATTTTTGGAGATTGGAAAATAACATAATTTTCACCAGCAAAGAAAAATAATTTTTCCAGGGAAGTAAACTTTAAAAAGTTTTGCAAAAATGTTTAATAAATTCCCTGACTTACCTTGACTAATGTAACTGGATAGAAGCAACAATTAAAAGAAAAAAGAAAATCTTTTTAATCCTTTTGGTTCATAAAACTGTTTTCATTAATGTCAAACTATTTTTATGATTAATTTTTCCTACATCAAATTTAAACCAGTGCTGCACATGTTGGATCTCTAAACAAATAAAAGATCTCAAATGAATACATTTCTTTTGTAAGTTGTCATTTCAGATGTTTTTATTTAGGTTCAGTAACTCAGTTTTCTGTTTGTGTTGTCATGAACTTCTCAGCCACTAGGGGTCAGTGTTCCACCTCTGAGTTAATGCAGTCTGATACTGAAGGTTCTGCTGGTTCTGCTCTGAAGCAGCCGTTTGTTAAATACTCGACCTCAGGGACCGGTTCGAGCGGTCCAGTCACTGGTTCCGGTTGCTCCAGGAAATCCATCAGGAGTTCTGGAAACCGAAACGTGAAAGCCTGATGATGATGATGATGATGATGATGATGATGGGGTGGATAAACGTCTTCCTCGCTCCGGGGAGAGCAGCCGTTCTCTTCCTGTTCCTGCAGCAGAGGAACTTTGGTTCCTCCGATCTCTGACGTAAAAACTGACTGAAGAGAGAGCAGCTGCTGCTCTGTGATTGGCTGAACGTCCCACTCGTGTCCTGTGATTGGTTTGGTACCAGTAATGTCCACAGTGTCCAGTTTGACTGAGAGGCTGCTGATTGGTGGCAGAGACTTCTCCTTATGCAGATCGTTTGGGCGAACCAGGATCAGATGCTTCTGTCCTAAAACGTCCGTCACCTGGAAGTCGGCCACGTCCAGGAAGTTCCTGTCCGCACATTTCTGAGAAAAACAACAGAAACACTCAGATGATGACGACGTTTTGTTCCTGCAGTTTGGCTGATTTTTAAATGTTCTGCTTTCGATCAATGAAAACTTCTCATTTGTTATAACCTTACATTTGTGGTCATTAACTTTACAGTTTTAGTTGCTTGGATGTTGCGTTGCTACAGAAAGTGAAGTCAAAAGCTGTGAAGTTTATTGCTGTATTATTTTTTTCTTTATATTTTTATTTCTCCAGTTGTACCACAATGTGTACAATAGTTAACGTGTAACTAACCGCATAGCTCCGCCCACAAACTAATTTAGAAAAATCCTACCAAAGTGGGCGGAGCAAAGATACACAGAGCGCCAAGTGTCCATGTTGCCCCCAAACACCATTTTATTATTTATTTTTTGCTCCAGTTGTTTGCAGAGCCTAGCTAATTTGTTATTTTTTTACTGCATACATTTTGGATTGTAAAATCTTTTATTGGAGGAAGAACTCTTCCCCAAACAGAAACGAAATGAAAGAAGAAAAGTCGGATCACCTTCAGGTTCGGGTTCAACAGCCACTGGCCTGCTGAGCTTTTTCCAGGGCTGGAGATCGATGGGAAGAAGTACGACTTGTATCTGCACAGAAATGCCTTTTATACTCAGAATCAAAACTATACAAACAGGAAGACATACAAGCAAAATGTCCTTTAAGAGCCAAAGTCACAGGAAATCCTGAGGAAAGCTGAATTATCTTATCTCCTTCACATCTGAACTTCCTTTCTCAGTAAAGTGAAAAATAACAAAATAAATTTATTGAGGAGCTTTAAGTTTCTGTGGTTCAGAAACACCTGAAACTAATAATCAGAATCAAAGACGGTTTAGCAAGAAGAAACTTTTACATTTTAGAAGCTGGTGATAAATATGTTTTACATATTTATTAACACTTAGTAAAAGTTACTAAGTGTTAATATAACATATAAACTACATGTCAACATGTTAAACAGAAGCGACGGATGGACGGACGGAGCAGCATTATCAGATTTCATGTTCGTCTCTAGTAACTCACAGAGTTCTGGAGAGAACGGAGAAGATCGTCACCATGACGACCAGGAGCAGCAGAGGAGTCACCGTGGCAACCATGGGAACTTCATCTGAGGAAGAGAAAATCCCAGAATATCAAACCGGCTCCAACAGCTTCATCTTCTGAGACTCAGATGCTGGTTTAGTTTGGCAGATCTCAGATTACATGTTGCTGCAATAACATGCTGTCACCAGCAGGTGGCGCATGAAGATCAGGGCAAACAGCAATGAGGAATGTCGGATTTCCCTCAAACTAAAGACAGTCACCATAAACAGTCCAAACTCCAACCAACCAGGAGTCCCTCGCTGCTCAGATCAACTCGTTGCTTTTTAATTTCACACGATTAAAAACAACTAGCTGGTGTCTCTTTCATTTGAGTTTCGGGGCTGAACAGCTCACCATAATGAGTGGCCACAGGGATGGTGATTCTGGAAACATCGTCAGCCAATAGGAGCAGAGAATACTCAGTGCTGGGAGTCAGTTTGGAGAAGGTGTGCTGGTTCTGGTCCGGCCACAAAGACAGAGCTGGAAAACAGATTATAGACCTGACAGATGTTCACAGGTGAAAGAAACAAACTTTGTTTTTATTTCCTTCCAAGCAGCCAAACCTGGATAATCAAGCTAAAAATGTACTGTGCTAACCCAAAAGCACTAATCATAAATATTAGTTACACTAATGCTAAATCTCGATAAGCAACATAGTATTTAAAGGCAGCTAACGCTAAAGAGCTATACCAACATTGGGCTGTCAAAACTATTCATAACTGTGAATTTTTGCATGTATTTGTTTAACTAACACCCCTCGTTGTTGTTCATGTAAGTGTTGTATTTTACTGTATACTTTATTTGTTATTTTTTTACTCAATGTTCACTAAAAAAAGGAAAAATGAGATGAAACAGAGCATGACTATAAGCAGAATTTCTAACTGGCGATGACAAAACTTCAACAGAGATGTTGAACTTTATTTAACCAGAAAAACGTTTCAAAGTTAACAAAGATGCTAAAGCGAAAAATTAGCTCTGCTACTAGCGGATTAGCGGAAGTGTCACCACCAATACTGATGAATAGTATTGGCTGCTTGTGTCTCAGCTTCACTAAATTTTAAATACACAATACTAACATGCTGACAAAAAAGTTCAAACACAAATGATACATTTTATATTTACATGTTATGTGTATAAATATTAAAGAGTTCTGCTGTGTCATTATGGCAGGATGGCTCATCTGAAGAAATAAAAACCACAGCAGATTTTGGTCTACTATATGATTAAAAATATGCATAACTTCAGGTGAAAACAGACTTTGTGGGTCGGCGTCTCTCCTCAGTATCACTTGGTATCGGTCCACTCTGATTGGTCCAGTCTTCTCAGTCTTCCTTTGCCACGCCCACGCGACGGTCACCGTGGTTTTAGTGACGCTGACGACCTTCAGACTGATGACCTCCATCAGGGCTGAGAGAAAACGCAGAAGAAAATCGCCCAGAGGTCATGCTTCTCTGCATCCTCTTTGGTAAAAACAGCGGTTGCCATGGCTACCTCCATATTGCAGACTGCCGGCCAGAGACAGAGGAGGTCCACACTGCTGGTTATAGACGGGGAACACACTGACCAGGTAGGACTCATCAGGGTCAACACCTGCAGACACAAACTGGGTCAAAAGATGGAAAAAAGAAAAACAACCAACAAAAAGTACAAACAAAGTTTTCCAAAGAGATCTGAAGAAGCAGCTGCGGCTCAAACACTTGTGCTGATTTGGAAATTTTAACTAAATTCAGCAAAAATATTTAAGTATATTACAGGAAATTAGGGCTGGACAATAATGTCTATCTATCTATTTCATGATAGATGTATTATCAATATCAATAGATAATGCATCTATAAAGTGTTCAATATTCAATGTATAGAATATTCACCTAACTCTAATCCACAAGCACACGGCATTCTGGGAGATGTAGGCAGAGGAAAGACTCACAGCTAAACAAGATTTGGTGGCATCAACTGACTCACTCACTCTTTGGTTACCTAGCAACAACCTGTTGAGTAACTTGCACAGCAGCAGTTCCAGGTTTCGCTAACGAACCTCATAACTTTTTAAAAACAGAAAAACACGGCATGGAGATAAAACTGGATGAAACAGGAAACGTCACCAGCAGTTTGACAGTTTTTCCAATATTTAAAACCAAAACGAAAAATAAACAATCCTTAATTATTGATATCGACTGATATGGATCACTTAATTTCTTCAGGCCTAAAAATTACATGTGGAGTACCCCAAGGTTCGATCCTTGGACCCCTCCTAGCTAATATCTATGAGCTCTCATAACTAATAATATTAGTTCTCATAACTATGCAGATTTACATGGCGATGTCACCAGGTGACCTTTGAACCATCCAATCACTGAACAGATGCTTAGAACAGATAAATGTATGGATGTGCCAAAACTTTCTCCAGCTGAGTAGAAACAAAACTGAAGTTATCTTTGTTATAAATCTAGACTTATAAATCTAGAGCTGTAGATCTAGTTTCAGAGCATAACTTCTGGTATTACAGTTGGAAACCAGAGATCAGGTTGAACTCAGAGACACATAAAGACAGTTACAAAGTCGGCCTTCTATCACCTGAAGAACATTTCCAGGATTAGAAAGTTAGAGTTGCCTTTGAGTTATAATAATAGGAAAAATAGATCATATTTTTTATAATTATAAACTATAAACATGTCAGGTGACCTGTGATGACAGCAGAGGAACTGGAACCGTTGACTCTGACCCAATGGCTGCTGGACGGGTTCTCCTCTGAGTGCCACTGAACGACAACATGGCCGCCAGGCGGAGCAGCGGGGGTCGCCCACCGGACCTGCAGCTCTTCGTTTTCAGGATAACCGCTGGAAATCCACAGGTTCCTCACAGAGAGCCGAACTGCAGGAGGAAGAAAGTTTCACTGAAAATGAAACGGTTAGAGAACCCAGTAATGAACGAACACGTTTTAAAAATCTTCTCATTTTAAAGTTTCCATCAACATGTTTGAAGTTTGTCAGTAATTTAACCCCACCCATCTGATGAGGCAGCAGCTATGATGTGACAGGAAGTAGTTTTATCCAACATCTGGTCACTTCCTCTGTGAATTCTCCTCTGATAAGAAACTCAAACTCACTCAGGATGTTGCATAACTGAAGCAACAGAAATTAAAATGTGACATTTTAAAAAATAAAGGTCAACTTTCCTGTTTTGATGAGACAAAAGAAAAATTTCTGGTGTTTGATTTATGATGAACTGAATCTTCTGATCAGTCAAGCTGTGAAACTCACGGTTCTGATTCTGTGTGCTGATCTGAAGTCGGGTTGCGGGTCCGAAACCGGCTGTGTTGAAGGCCTGAACTGTGGCGCTGTAGTTCCCCTCCTTCACCACCAGGAGGAAAGTCGTCTCTGTGACATTTTGAAGGTGTTCGTTTGGGTCGATGCGGACCTGGTACCCGAGGACCCGACCTGGATCAGAACCCTGAAATAAAGAGAAACATAGAATATAAGATTCTTCCACATGATTAAAATGTTTTTTTGTTATTTTTTGAATTATTAATAAACACGTTATGAAGTGGGTTGCATGGTGGAGCCGTATGGAGCAAAATTAGGGCCATAAAATATGTTTAAAAATTTTTTCTGAAATTGTAAAAAATATCAAGAAGCTAAATTGTGATCAAGAAATGTGTTTAAAAAATTTTTGAAACTGTAAAATTACAAAATTACTGTATGGAGCAAAATTAGGGCCTTAAAATTTGTTTAATAATTTGAAAAGAATAAGTAAATTTGAAACTAAAATAATGAAAAGGTAAATTGAATTATGTAAATACTTTGCCTGATATTAGCTAAAAGCGGAGCAAATTTTTTCATTTTGTGCTTTTAATGCATTTAGCTCCTATCAAATACATTTTTCTGTATATATTTTATATGTTCAACATCTGGTTCTTGTCTGACAGCATGAATTGATTCAACATGTTTTACCATCCAGATGAGATGAAGGAGGAGAGACTCATCATCGCCTGTTTTCTCCACTCTGTAACACAACTCTGCAGGCCTGGAGGGAACTGGAGACATTACAGTTAGAATGATGTTAACCCATCATTTCAGTTAATTAATATGAATCAATAGTTTGTACCTCTGTCCAGGGTTCGTACGGTCGTGTCTCCGCTCCAGATCACAGACTCTGAACCGATGAGAGATAAATCAGGCCGGGGCGTTTTGACTGCAGAGACCAAATACAGATTTCATCAGTCAGTCGACTTTCTCAGGTGCAGAAACAGACGACAACACAACCAAACTATACTGTAACATTTATAGATAGTAATGTGTGCACCAGTAAATGTTTAAAATCCACACAAAAAGAAATAAAAACACCTTAGGTTTACTTGTGTAGAAACAAGACACATCCTCTTTAGCACAAAACATTTTCACATGCATACAATAGAGGAAAGTGTGGAAACATCAGGTTTAAAATGAGATAAGAGCATATTCTCAATTTGATAACATGTGCACATCATTTAGTAACGTCTGCACATGATGCAGTGACACTCAGACAGGATATGGACTTGCAGAAGAGGAAGTTACTGAAGCAACTAAATACAGAAAATGTGCACACAAAAAAAAGAGTGGAATGGAAAAAAATTACATTTTCACAAGATGAGATTTGTAGATAAGATATTAGAATGGTGAACAAAACTAGACATGTAATTTAGGTGCAAACAAGTCCAAACGCATGAATGACGTAAACTCCAAACCACATAAAAAAACCAATGCTACAGAAAAATTCTGCAACCACAGGAAACAGAAGCAAAAGAGAAAATGCTGCAAGCATGAAAACCAAGTTATAAAATGCAACAAATTCACAAAACACATCAAAAGTCCTCCAGACCACTAGGGGGAGTTGATCACCAAATCATACCGGATCAGATAATGAAGTAAAGATTTGGTCTCATGATTTACAGGGATGTCAAGAAGAAAACTGGAGGAAGGAATTATAATATTTCAGAACAGCAGCATATTTATGTAGGTCACAGTTCATCCTGCAGACTCCCCCTAGTGGCCTGGAGGACTTCTGCTTTGTGGAGTGAGTTAGCATCATTTTTGCCGTTTGCTGCATTTTCCTTCATTAATTCCATTTTTTGCAGAATTTTTCTGTTGCATTTGTTTTTTGTGTTTTTGGAGTTTGCATCATTCGGTCTCCACATAAAACAAACAATTATGCAAACAAAACACAAACATGCAAACCGGGGTGTGATGTGTGCACACGAGATTACAACATGCAGTAAAATATCTACAATATGCACAAAACAAAGAAAACAAAACAATAATAATCCAAATAGAAATTAATGAGCTCATTTTAATTTATCATGCAATTGATTGATTGATTGATTGATTAATTGCAACAGGCTCATTATCTGCAGCTGCAGAGTGCCTGAACTCCTACCTGGGGAAAGAAAAGTGTCTTCAGTAGTTTAGAGAGATATGCTGAAAGATTGATTTAAAAGCAGAGGAAATGTTTTAACCTGCATCCGACAGGAACTGAGGCTGAGACCATTCGTCTGTCCCGGTCAGGTAGCTCCGTATCCGGGCCGTCACACGGAGAGAACCCAGGACGCCCGCAGGGCTGAAGATCCCCAGACAGGAAAAGACTTTTGACCCGCTGAGGAAAAACACAAAGACGACGGCGTGTTAGAGGCACTGTAGATAAAAAACTAGTACATTTCTGATAAATTTTTTAAAAAAACACCCAGCTAGGACATTTCTGATTTTGAAAAGTCCGAATTGCTAGAAAAATTTTGAAATTTTGGGATTAATCTCAGAAATTTCTTAGAAAAAACTTGGAAGTTATTTTTTTAAATTTACTTTTGAAACTCAGAAATTTCCTTGTAATTTCTGAAATTAATCTGAAAATCTCTCAGTGTCTTGGTGGAAATGTTCTCGTCCTTTTCTTCTGTATCTGTAACGGAACAGAACCAGACGCGGTTTCAGAGCTGGGTTCACCTGGTGAAGACGAGCGAGGCCCGACTCCCAGGCCGCTGCCTCCAGATGCAGCTCACAGATCTGACTCCGTCTGCAGTCTGCTGGTAGGAACAGGACATGTTCAGCATCTCTGCAGAGGAGAATCAAAAACCTCCAGTCAAGTTCAACAGCCGACACTTTCAACCATCTCAGTTTGGTTTGCTGGACAAAATGTCACCTTTCCCACCAGCTAACAGCTAGCTGCTCTGAGACTTTACTTCCTGCCTTTACATTTACTGATCGTGCTCAAAGATTATCATCGAGAAGCAAAAAACGTGGAAACTTCCCATCATCCAGCAGTTACAGTCATATTCAACAAACTAGAAAAAAGCCCATATTTCGGTTTAAATTGTAATATCCTAAAGTTGATCTTTTTGGGTCTAAATTGGTCCTGAATTTAGACGGTTTATCTGCTAAATTCAGTTTGTCTCATACCTTTTAGCAAATTGTAATATTTTTGTGTAAATTTGTTTAATTGTGCAACATTTAGCATGAAACCGGTGCTGCCCTCTGTGGGCTGAACGGTGGTACTGCAGTTGAATGTTTCTATTGGTTCCAGTTTGGTTGACGTTTAGATAACAGCGCCGTTTGTTGTATAGCCACCTCAGAGACTGACAGCAGTGTTTAGGAAGAGAAATGTTCGATGCTGTCGCCATGAAAGTTTCCAACAACAAGTCGTCAGGTTTGTCACTAGCTGCTTTTTGATAATAATAAAATCTCTAGAGGGTTTGAAAAGTCTCCAGGTTGGGCTTTTGTCCTGACAACAAGCCCACTTAGCTCCTCCCCTCATTCTCAAACTTGGCCACGCCCTTCAGTTTTGTTGACCACGCCCCTAAATCAGCAGGGGGCGGGGCTACACAGTTTTCTATTCCCATTCATGTGGCACACAGAGAACTCCATACATTTGGAGTTAAAACATTTTTTAAAAAAGCCAATAAATGACCAAATATAGTTTATAATGAAACATAAATAAATCTGAACAGATTCAAGTCTCTGCCTCTAAAGTAGCGCCCCTGGAGGAAGCTCGAGGTATTTCATCATAATTCCCGACCTTTAAAAGTATAAATACAACATAAACTGGCTTTTTTCTAATATTTCAAAGTGTTTCTACGAACGTCTCTCACTCTGTGACGGTGAAGGAGGTGGAGGTTTGCAGTCTCTCAGGTTGGTGACGCAGATCCGGTCGTTTCCCTCACATGGTTTCAGCTCAAAATGTTTCACTGTTATTTCTACCATAGAAAAACACAAACAGATCCTGAAACTGATAGAATTTAATATACACATGTTGGGTAAATTGCTTATATTATTATCAGATATTTGTTGTATCATTACTCTCATAATGATCTTGCTTTATATGCCTTTATTTGTTTCGTTTAATCTCAGCTTTAAGAATGTTTCTGTGTTGTGTGATTTACTCTGATTCCTTTCTCAGAAGGCCTCTTTGAAGAAGAGCAGTGAAAAGCAGTGACAGCAACATCCTGCAGAGTTTATCGCTCGTCAGAGGGCTTCGCCACTCTGACCTGTTAGATAGCTGTAAAAACATCGCCTTGAAGATATACAACTTGATCTGTTTTACTCTGTGTCTGGAACAAGATAATATAGTACAAGTTCTTGTGTTCTTAGTTAGTGATTGTCATTGACGCTGCAACTATGTGATTCATTGTTTCCCCTCCCTTTAGAGTTGCAGCGTGTTGTGATAGGGATCCTGAAAGCAATAAAAAGAGAGGAGCAGGCAAATGTGGTTTCAGAGCGGTAGGAGATTGTAACTGAAAGCACATCTCTGTCCGTTCTCCTCGCGAGTAAAAGAAGAATCAACTCTCTTGTCTTTCCTTAACTTTGTGTAATTTGTGTTTAATAGGTGTCAACTCTGACACTGTTAAAATGTTTTCAGTTGCAATAAAGAAAAATGAACCTTTTCCTGGTCAACCAGTATGAATTGATTTGAACTGATCAAGCAGGTTAGTTATTGATGTTACACCAGCCCACTTTACATAACAACCTCTTGTTATTAAAATAACGTAATTATGTTTAATAATGTTAATGAAACATGTGACAGAAACGTTTAAATTATGCAGCATTTTGCCACACGGTTCACTGACTGGACTGAACCTCGTTTTGCTCCAAACGTTTCATCGTCCTCATTAGCTGCTAAATTTAAATATGCAAAATAACATTTAACTTCTTCCTTCTATTCTAGATTTCTCTGTTCTCTTTCTGTTTTTCTCCATCAGGTTTCATGTCAGGTTACAAAACAGAAGCTGCTGTTGGTCTATAGCAAGACGATTAAAGAAATCTGCTTCACCACATTTACATCTGAAATGGATTTATGACAAGACATGTTAGTTTATTAAGGTATCTAATTATCTTAAATTAACATTCAGGATAGTCAAGATGTTTTTTCAAATCAAAACTGGAATATTAATACAGTCAGAGTAAACTGATTTTATGGTAAAATGGCCTGCCATACTCGCTGTGGCTACCACTCAAAACAACAAGATTATATCTAGAGAAAATATGAATCATTTTAAGAACTAAAACTAGACGACGTGGTTAAATAGGATCCACCAGACATTGTCTATATTGTGATAATATTGCAGACACTCACTGCTATGTTGTAATATCTTTAGAAGTATGATTTATTTCAGTGATAAGGCTGCAACTCTTTCAAAGCAACAGCAGGTGTCAGTAGTGACCCATGAAGTGTTGAACTTCCTGTTCACGCTCTCTGACTTCCTGCTGGATTTTTTTATTCTCTGCATCATTAAATCAGCAGTTCAGCTTTTCTAAAAACATGATAGAAAATCATTTTTTAGCTGATTGTTAGTAAATGATGTTCAGGAAGAGGTGAAACGATGAGCTGCTTGGTTCTTCTAAAAATCTAGATGTTGGTAAAATGATTATATTTTTATATTTTCTGTGAATATGTAAATCTGTCCAGTCCTGAATTGGGACGGATCCAGAGCGCTGACTTTGTTCTGTATCTACAGCTTTAAAATTAAATCTAACTCTTTTGTTGCTTTCAATAAAATCACAGATTTTTAAAATAATTATTGAATCAATAAAATAAAAGGAGCAAAAAGTTCATCTTAGAACTGCAAAAAGGTTGAACCTTCTCTGCAGCAGTCAGCGTCGCATCACCTCCTCTGATGGAAACTGATGACTGGCTGTGAGAGTACCAACCGGGTCAGAACCTGCTGGTGTCGGAGCGTTTCCCACCTCCAGTCCAACAGCAACAGGAGAGGAACAGAAACTAAACACATGAACAAGTCCTGAGAACCAGAACTCAGACCAAACTGAACTCCAGGGCCGACAGTTTGTGGCGTTTTCGGATATCGACCGATGGATTTCTGGACGTTCTCCTGCTTTGCTCTGGACTCCTGAGCGAAGCAGGAACTTTGAGTTGGATCCGTTTCCCCATCAGAGGAGGAAACGCCGCCATGTGGGAACTTGTTTCGGAAAGCCAAAGGAATCCAATCAGACTGAGTCAGGGACCTGAAGGATCTGAAGATTTTTCTGTTGAAAACCCTGCAAGGCATTGAACCAGAACCAGAACCGTCTGAGCCAGAACCATCGGAGCCAGTCCGACCAGCCAATCAGGAACTCAGGTGAGTCACGACTCATCCAATAACATCTGTACCTTTCCTCACTGACGGTTTGCTCTGCAGGAAGAATCCGTCCAACGCTCTCGAAGGAAAACCACCGGAGAAAGTCCCAATTCTGTGACTTTACACCAGAATAACTCAAACCGAACAACATCTGGAGGTTAAAGGTCAGAGAAAACTCAGCTTCCTTTGGCTTTATCTTACACTGTAAAAAAGTTTTTACAGGAAAACTGAAGCAGCTGTGGTTCCCAGAGATTTCCTGTGAAAAGGATAGAATAATAGATTTACAGTGATTGAGTTCACAGCTGAATTATATTGATAATCTGTTCAGTCTACAAAAGTTAAATGTTAATATCACCAGATTCAGTAAAACGTGCAGAATAAAATTGTATGTTTTGTATTTTCAAAACCAACTGCAGGAAAAACCTCAAAAAACTGGAGTTTTTCCAGATCTGAATGTCATTTTAACAGAATATCTGTTTCTTACCAACATTTGTAGTTTTAACAAATACATTCGATTATTCTCACATATTATTGCAGTAAAAACAACAAAAACATTTTGACAGTTTGCAAAGATTTCTGTGAATTAAACACTTTACAGTATTTTCCTTTTGTGATTTTATAGTTTTTGTGGAAATATTACGGCCATTTTTAACAGCTGTGTATGTTTCTGAGCAGGTTTGATAATGACAATTGATTGATTGATTGATTGATTGATTCCTCCTACAGGTTTTGCCTTCATCATGTCCAGTAAAGGAAGAAACCTGGCGGAGGTGAGAACCTCCTTCAGTCCTGCAATGGATTCAACTTGCAGCAAACCAAGAAGTTCTACGACAGCGAAGCGGAAACGTACGAACAGGTGAGACCAGAGAACATAAAAACTATACAATTATAAAACCTGAAAGCCTGAACGCCTGCGGCTCAGGAGGAAGCTAACATAAACCTGAACTTCTGGCATGGATTTTAATTTAAAACAATCAGTTACACATTTCTTTATTCCACTTAGAAATTTCACATCAAACTAATTTTTAAACAAAACATAAAAACAAAAATTAGTTTTTAAATCACCAACCTGATGAGGAAGTAATTCATGAAATATTTGATTAGCATGCTACTCAGCATGCTAATGATGCTATCTGTCCAACCAGCTAAATGTCACATTAGCATGAAATTCACAGTGCTAGCATTACATTAGCCAGTAGTTGCTGCTCCAAACAGTCCTACTAGATATCATATCTGGAAGAACTGCAATGCTTTGGTGATGTTTTACTTCTGCACTTTGTTCTCATTCAATCACCTCCCAGCAGTTAGAAGCCAGCCCGTTTCCCCTCTTTTTCAGATCCTTTTGTTCTCTTCATGCCGATTGTGTTCCTGGAATCGCTTCGTTGTTCCTTCGGTTAGTAAATGTCGGTCAGGCCTTTTCTTCTGTCTGCGCTCAGGTTTGATTCCACGAGACACAAGAAGAAAGTTTTTGTTGTTTTGCTTTTTGTTTTTTTGTGTTGTTTAAAAATGAGCAGATTAAAAATCCGAAGTGGAGTCGCTGAGACAACCTGCAGGCTGATTCTACCAGAGCTTCTGGATTTCCAGGCTCAATCTGGTTCTACTGGAGGTTTCCTCTCTAATTCAGTGAACCGGATCAAACTGAACCAGCTTTCATATGTGGGTTTAGCTAAAAGTGTTACCTCTGTGAACTTTGACCCCTGCAGGACTTTGTGGATACGTTGGAGTACCGCGCTCCACATCAGCTCATCGATCTCCTGGTGGCCAACTTCTCCGGAGACCGAGGGACGGTTCAGGTTCTGGATGTGGCCTGCGGCTCCGGACTGGTGGCTAAACTGGTGAGCTTTCCTTTTTCCTCAATTGGGGATTGCAATTGTTTCCCATCAACGAGGAATTCCCAGTAAGCGCGGGTCACAAGCTCGCGTTGATTAAGTCCTGCCCTTTTTACACACCGCCCGTCGTTACGGACGGTGAGTAAAGCAGGTAAGATATGAAGGTGCTGTGCTGTAAACACATTGATGTATTTTATTGGGATTTTATGGTGCAAAATTCTGCAGCGGAAGAAAAAGTTTTTCCATTTTTACCACCCCTTTTACTATGATGCCCCAAATTGTTAGCCGCTGTCCAGAGTTTATCCTCTGTGCAGCTTGCTACTGATCCAATTAATGAGCAGTCGGGGCTAGCAAGCGACAAGGAAACCGCTAGCTAACATTAGCTTTGGAGAGGCTAGTGACTAGCTTGGCTTGTGTGGTCAATCAATGGATTGCCTTCTTCTGCTGTCCATTTACACAGATAGGTTAGCATTAACATTGCCGATAGCATCGGTTAAGCTAGCATTATTCAAGAATCGGCTGATGTTAGCATTAGAGAGACAGATGTTGGCATTAGACAGTATGGCATTAGCCTTGAATTAGTTGGCGTTAGCAATGGTATGCTAGCATTACACTTGCATAGCTTGTTGTTTATTTCAAAATGCGCATCACATAATATGCCAAAGTTAGCCACAAGGGCTAGCTTTCAGCTTCCAGGTTGATAACCAATATCAATATAACCAATATCAATACAATGCATAGTGTCTCATTGGACACGATGCTAGGTGTCCAATGAGACACTAGCATAGACATGCCAAATATTACTGAGCTGAAGTTGGCTTTTGATTGCTGAAGGCTAAAGAGCGATTCCACTCAATTTTTTACTATTTTATTCTACAATAAAAGTATTTAAAACTAGTTTTTGATTATTGAAACCTTTAGTTGAATTGTGAAAGCAGTAATTCAGGTGAAGCAGAGACTCCTCCAGGTTGGGCTGGAGGTTTTCCACCAGGAAGGAGAACATTGCATTGAAACCATTTGGGTGATTTTTATTTCCTGAGCTCAGTTTTATGATGTCAAACTTTAATGACTTGTTTCAGATGTTTAAGTTGGGATTCAGGAACTTTGTTGGAGTGGATTGCAGTGAACGAATGCTGGAGGAAGATGCAAAGACCAAACTCTACCAAGAGCTCCAACCGGCCCTACTGGGAACAGAACCACTTCCTGTTCAGACTGGTGACTGCTGATCTCCTTCCTGCTTCACACACACCCAGCAGGGCTCAGGTTTCACAGACTCTTCCTCTTTGCTGGTTCCAGGTACATTTGATCTGGTGATTCTGGTCGGGGGCCTCGGCGTTGGTTTCGCTCCAGTTAGCGTCATCAGGGAGCTCTGCAATGCAGCCAAACCAGGTACTGACATCATTTAGCACCAGCAGGACTGCTGGAAACCCAAAAACAAAAACCATCCATTTCATCCCTACAGGAGGTTTAATCTGCTTGGCGAGAGGCACCCACACGAGTTCAGCAGAGAAAGAGTTTGGAACAAATCTGGAGCGAGAGCTGCAGCTGCTGGAGAATGACGGGCTGTGGAGTCGAGTTGCTGTCCAGCAGGTGGAGCGCTACATGCTGAACCCTCAGGTGGAGGCCAGCAGGCGGGACGAGGGCCCGGTGTACATCACCGGGAGCCTTTACCTCTACCAGAAGACCTGCAGCTCAGACGGAAACAAAGACATATGATGTGAAACCTGAACCCCCGCCCAACTCACTGAACAGCTACTATTTACTGTTAGAAACCGACAGTAATGACACTTCTGACTGTTTTATATGTATTTGAAGAGAAAATATAGCTGATAAATATGATGGTTGACAAGTAGAAAAGTGCAGCAAAAACATGAATGATCCAAAACACACAAACACAAAAAACTAATAAAACAGAAAAGTACAGCAAAGAAAATTTACTGAAACCAAAAGACATACAAGCAAAACCAGCAGCCGACCACTAGGGGGAGTCGACCACTAAACCATACAGGAAAAACAGGATTTGCAGATGAAACAAAAAGAAAAGATTAGCTATACTTCATATTGTTTACCATACAACAGCAGAATACTTACAAATATTCCAGACAGTGACTCCCTCTAGTGGTCTGGAGGACTTTAGTTTTGCAGCGTTTGTTGTTTTTGTTATTTGTTGCTTTTTTTTTGTTTGTAGGATTTTTTGTTTGCATTGGTATTTTTGTATTTTGGAGTTTGCATCCTTCATGAATTTGCAGCGTGTTTCGCTGCTTACTGCATGTTTGCACCTGTCACTGCAGATAAAACTTTGATCCAAAGAAGAGAAACATGTATAAAAGTATTATTGTTCTGGAAGTAGGTGGATTATTATTATTCCAAGTTTTACTCAAACATCAAAACTCATAAAAACCTGCAACAGGAGATGAATCAGAAACATTTGTGTGTTTTGAATTGGTGTAAACTATATATTTTCACTCTTGCATGTCTGATGATTTTATGTTAGCAGATATTTGGTACCTTTTATGTTTATTTTGCCTCTTTAAACCTTCTGAACATTAAAGCAACAATGTAATTCTAGCTTGTATGTTTCTTTGGCTGATTTCAGCCTCTAAATTTGGATTATTTCACGGGTTTTTCAGCATATTTAAATAAATTGAAGTCAGTTTGTTTATTATATATATATTAAAAAGGGACCAGTAACATTTCTGCAGCAGTTAAATCCCGTTCATGGACAAATAAGGGCACTTCCTGGTCATTATCTAACATCCGTGAGGCCACAAGGGGGCGGAGTCTCCTCCTCCTGGAGGACCATCTCAGAGAGGAGAGGAGGCTACAGAGATGTCTCACTCCAACCACATTTCTGAAGACGACAGTCACCAACGTAAACATTCTCCATAAAAATGTTTTTAACAAAATAAAAATACCTTTTTACAAATATAAGTAAGAAGAGAAGGTTTTATATCAAACATGTCTCACAAATGTCATAAATCAATAATCTACAAATTGATCAAAACCTGGAGCTGCATTGTCAAAGAAATAAGTCTATGAAAATGATAAAATTACTCTTTAATACAAACAAACCACCTGTGAAAAAGTGTTGCTCCCCTTTATGTTTCTTCAGACGATCAAATAAATATCAGTATTGATATCAGTATTGGCTCAAGAATAGAAAAACTGTTTTCAAATGATGACTTCATTTATCAAGGGGGAAACTATCCGAATCGATCCTGGCTTTAAGGAAAAAGTAATAGCCCAAATGTTTAATCAGAAATTACCTAATTACCTAAAGCTTGTCAGTAAATATAACAAGTGTTGAATGCTGCAATGCCAAAGTGTCGTTTTGTTGTTTACAGAAAAGTTTATACATGATGTCAAAAATAAAAGCAGAAAACAGAAACATAATTTTGTATATTGTCTTTTCTATTAACTTCCAGATTGGATTAAAATAAATAAACTTTAATACAATTAATATTAACGTTTCAGTCATGTCATCACTAAAACACAGTCATGAATAAAATATATGTATAAATAGACACAGAGATACTAATTGTTGGATAATTCAATTCAGAAATGCTTAATTCTAAAGGGAAATTAAATGTTGTAACTCATTAATTCAGAATTCTTAATAATGACATTGAATATAGTGACAGAAGAATTTAATATTGTTTGGTGTAAGCTTAATTATTTAACTAAAACCTACATTTTCAAAAACATTTTTATTCTAACTTCATTTTAGAAAAACAACCTTGTCATTCTCCACGCAGTGAGTCATCACCGCGCACAGACGATCTTCGTGCAGTCTCCTCTCGGCAGCTCCGCGCAGCCTCCCTGCATCCCAGCATCCCTGCGCAGTGGATCAGACTGACCGACCCTCCGAGGCGGACCGACGCTGCTCCGTCAGCGGGCACCTGAAGGCTTCCTCCCCCGGGTCAGAGGCGTGTTTTCGGTGATTCCTCCCCGCTGGTTTCCCTCCTGTATGGATGTGAAGTAACAGCGGGCGGCAGCGAGTCGGTTCCCCCTCCATCTCTGCGCTTCTTTCGGTCAGGATCCAAACCTCCTCTGAACCACAAAATGGCGGACATCATCGAGCTGGGACCCGCCTACGGTGAGAACCGGGCCGGAGTCCGAACCTTTTCTCAATTTAACACCAGAACTTTCCTTTTTAAACGCTCCAAATGTGTGTAATTTGTGTTTTAGAAGGTTTTTGGGGAACAGCAGGTGTTTATGAGGGAAATGATCCGAGTCATGTTGATAAATCACCTGCAGTCCGGTCAGGTCGCCTCTCCTGGCCTCTGACTGACTTTACTGATTTTTAAACATGATCAAAATATCATTAATGATGTTTCCCTGCGTGTAGTTAATAGTTGGATCCTGGATGCTCCCCTGCGGTCAGTAACATGTTAAAGGAACAGCGTCATCATTCTTGTAGAATTGAACATGAAACGTTTATTGATTTGTGACGTGATTGTTTGTGTCATCCGACCCCACGGATGGTTTAAAAACAGCCCAAACTCGGGTGAGTTAAAAAAACAACAGGGCGCGTTCCCACGCAGTCTGCCGCCCTCTCGTGCGTGCGCGTCGCGTGCCAGTAACGGGTGGGTAGAGGCTGACGTCATGTCTGTTCCCTGCGACAGAGGAATGATCTGTCCTTATAAACCCATCTTTGTCCCACTGGAGTCGTCGCTGCTGACGCGGAAGAATAATCTGTTTTCTGGGCCAGAACCGGTCCAGATTCTATTTAAACTGCAGAATCTTAAATAATCCAGTAAATACTGATATGAACTGAATTTCTAAAGCCTTCTTGTCCCATGAAGTCGCTGCTGCCTGGTCTTTGAAGACATTGGCCAGAGATGAGATTAGGGACCATTTAATCCCAAACCAGCCTGTAGAGGCAGCTGGGTTAAAACCAGGGAATCTGGGCCGATCCGGGCATGGCTCGAGTTCTACGTTTGGTTTTCTTATCTATAATCAGGTTAAAGTCATTTCTGACATTGAAACTGCTAAAGATAAACATAAAGCCTGGATTATTAAGCGATGGATGATTAATCCTCCCTGGATTGGGAGATTTGGGGTGTCGAAGTGGAAACCCAGAAGAACCTGCCGCTCTGCAGAGCCTCACAGAACCAGAAAGTTCAGTTTATTGTGATAGTTTTGCTTAGCGCTGCAGCTAGAGATTATTTTATAATCCACTAATTGGACGAAATAATAAAGTCAGGTTCTGCATAAAGAACAAGCTTCTTTTATGACTTAAAAATACACAAAAAATACAATTTAAGTAAATTAATTCAGTTTTTAGATTTTATTGTTTAAAATGTTTAAATTCTGATTAAATCCAACAACTACGACAAACACTTTAAACTTGAAACATAAACTCTACATATTTCATTTAAATAAAAATAAAAGCAACAAATAAAAGGTTTTATCTCAAATCTGTTGCTTTATTTCACACTAGTTTTCTTTTGTTCCATTTCCCCTCCGTTAGCTAACATGTGCCTGCTAGCTGCTGCTACATGTAGCCTTCCTCCTAGTGGAACATTCAAATAATCTCACAATCAGGTAAACGTGTGTAACCAAGCCAACATAAACGGAGCCTGTCGTCGACTGCGGTCAACTCGGATGTCTGCAGCGGCTACATCGACGGCGCGCTATCATAGAAGCTAATTCTACTGTGCTCTCGTTCCAGTTTAGCTTAAAATGTTTCCACACTTTGATAGTTCCTGTCATTTCTAGCAAGCTTCATTTCGTAACTCTACCTCTCCTTTCACAGCTAAAAATAGCACTTAGCTTAGCATATGTGTCATCACCAAAGGCATTAGCATAGGTGTTAGCATAGACGTTATTATTGTCGTGCAACACAAATAATCTTCCAGCCATACTTCAAAGTGCTGAATAGTTTAAGTGTTTGTTACAGTATATTTAATGAAACTTTGAAGCAGAACGTCAGCTCAGGTCTGGACTTTGACTAGGCCATTCTAACCTATGAATTTGCTGTGGTCTCAGTAATCCCATAATGTCTCTAGTTATGGCTTTAAATCTCCAAATGGAGACTTTTTGTTGGGTTTTTATATTTTCTTTTATGGTGGAAATGAACTTCCACAGAAATGAGAGAAAATGTGAAAAAGTTTATAGGGTGTGAATATTTCTGCACATTATTACTTACAACTAAAAGTTTTTGTTCCCCTGCTTTAAGTAGAAGCTGTTTAATGATGCATTTACTGACCAGGAGAAACCTGGGAGTTCTGATGCATTCAGGGAACAAGAAGTAAAATCAGATTTTTAACAGGCTACTGATCGATTCTGGACCGAATACATGAAGTTATCACATCCTCTCTGGTCTCTCAGTTAAAGTCCAGTTTTAAACCAAATCGGATCAGCTGCAACAGAACAAAATCATTTTCAGGAAATGTTTTGAATAATTTATTATAAATACGGTGAAAAAGTTCTGAAATATCACAACTTTTCAGCTGATAGTTCTGTGAAAATCATCTTGTTGATGTAAAATTATATTTATGTTTTTATCGTCTTTTGAGAAAATTAACATTTTGAGGACGCATCCAACCAATCAGAGACTACTTCACTCAAAAGAAATATTCCAGAGAATCTGGAGGTTTTTCAGCGGCAGAATCAGTAAATCTCACACACACACACACACACACACACATCCCCACATGTGTGTGTGTGTGTGTGTGTTGCTAAGCAGTGAGCTGAGCTGTTTCAACTCTTCCCAAACATGACATCATCCGCTGGAGTCTGAATGAAAGCCGGAAACGGAGGAAGGCTTTCAGGCTTTAATGGCTGTAGCAACGCAGCAATCAGCTGCAGCAACGCAGCAATCAGCTGCAGCAACGCAGCAATCAGCTGCAGCAACGCAGCAATCAGCTGCAGGTTGTTTTATTCTGATGCACATTCGTCGTGTTTTTACCTCAAACGCAGTCTGAGCCTGCAGACGAGTTTGAAACGTTGCAGTTTTGTATTTCTTAGACGTTTAAATCGTCCGTTTCTTGGTTTTATTTCCACGCTGCAGTCGGGTTGTTGCAGGACTGAGTGAAGCTGCAGCAGTGAGTCTCATGGGACGCATCAGGACAACAAGGCAGCACTGTGTGCTGCAAACAAAGGCCTGCTCTCCTCTTCATCGTCACCATCTTACTCAACTCTGAGCAGTTAAATCCTCGTTAGTGGTTTCCATGCAGAGTTTGGTTTGGTCATTTTCCAGCTTTATTTTCCTGTTTTCAACATAAAAATCTTCCCAGTTTAAGTTTTCTTTCTCCAAACGTACCAGATTCATCTACTGATTAAATGCCAAAGTTGTCCTGATGTTTTATTGCCTCAATCAGCTTCAGTTTTTGTTTTTGAACATTATTGATGATGGATCTTGATCATCTAACGTCCTTTTCATCCGCTCAACTCAACAGAGACTCTGGTACCACTAGCAACATAAAGATCCAACTGGTTTCTGAGATATTTTTCATAGACATTAATATTAATTCACTAATTAATTATGAACCAGAGCAGAGCCTGGTTTGGGAAGCTTTGTTCTTTACAAAAATCCAGATGAAAAGAAACAAAACCAGGAGATAAGATTTCCAAAAACAGGATGGAACCAGAGGTCTGACATGACTTTCAAGCCTAAAGCCTGGGTCAAAGGTCAACCCAAGGTTTCTAACAGCAGCTTCAACCAAAAGATCTCCTGTTATTTTATCAGGAGCAACAATAATTACTTCCAGTTTCCTTCGTTTAACTAAAGGAAACTGTCACTATGCTGAAGATGCATCCAGATTTCATCCACAGAGATTCATGTCATCGCGGTCGAGGCGCTGGCAGGCCGTCCGCTGCGTCTCTACGCTGATGATGCTCTGATGGACGTCGCCTTTCATCACTGGAGGATATTTTGGAATTGAAACACGATTTACTGAATGACCTCTAACTGTCCTCTGTGTCTCTGTCCAGCCATGTCCCCGGTGCTGGCGGGCTTCCTTGGAGCTGGTGTCCTGGTTCTGGTGGTGGTGGTTCTGGTCCTGCTCTGGTCGTTCTGTCAGCGCCGGTACCTCCGGGTTACCGGCCGCTACAAGCTGCACGGCGACCGATACTGCGACGCAGAGGACCCCCCGTACAAATTCATCCACATGCTGAAGGGGATCAGCATTTACCCAGAATCCCTCAGCGGCAGCAAGCGGATCGTCCGTGGAATCCGCCGCGCCGACCGGTCGGAGCGTGACGGCGAGCGCGGCGGTTCGGCCGGCGGCGCGGCGGGCCGGGGAATGGTCCTAGTGGACGCAGAGAACAACATCCTGGACGTTCCGGGTCAGCTGCAGATGAGTCACCTGGTCCCGCCCTCCGGGTCGAGCCCCGCCCACAGCCAGGCCCGGCTGGAGCGGGCGCTGCCGGTCCGCGCCGACTACTGCTGCCTGGACAGCAGCTCGGCCGGCAGCAGCCAGACCAGCAGCAAGACGGCGTCGCCTTTCACCCCCGCCTCCTCCGAACCGGAACCGGAACCCAACCTGGGCTCCATCAGCCTCAGCGTCGACTACAACTTCCCCAAGAAGGCGCTGGTGGTGACGGTGGTGGGGGCCCGGGGCCTCCCCGCCGTGGACGAGCAGGCCGGCAGCTCTGACCCTTACGTGAAGATGACCATCCTGCCGGAGAAGAAGCACCGAGTCAAGACCCGCGTGCTGAGGAAGACGCTGGACCCCATCTTCGACGAGACCTTCACCTTCTACGGCGTGGCCTACAGCGCGCTGCCCGACCTCACGCTGCACTTCCTGGTGCTCAGCTTCGACCGCTTCGCCCGCGACGACGTCATCGGGGAGGCCGTGGTGCCGCTGAAGGGCGTGGACCCGAGCACGGGCCGGGTCCACCTGAGCCAGCAGATCACCAAGAGGAACATGCAGGTGAGCAGGAACCTGCTGGTAGCTTAGCGTTAGCATGCAGACGGGCTGCTCTGCTTCAGACAGAAATATGAACAGATTCTCTGAGTTTAGTCTCCTGATCAGAACCGACTGGGTCAAATCAGAGGTTCAGGAACTGGACCCACAGAATTATTGTGTTCAAAACAAACTAAAAACTTCAACGAAGGAGATTTTTATTCATCACTGGAAGAGCTGATGGGGAGGCTGATTATTGGTGGTAAAAACTGATTATTGGTGGTTGATTATTGGTCCCCATCATCTCTGTCTGTGTTCTCAGTGTGAGAGTCGTGGCGAGCTGCTGGCCTCGCTGTCCTACCAGCCCGTGTCCCACCGCCTCAGCGTGGTCGTCCTGAAGGCCAGACATCTGCCCAAGATGGACATGACGGGCCTGTCAGCCAGTGAGTTCAACCAGGAGACGCTCAGCAGTTAGAAACTTTTCTTGAATCTAGAACTGGAGGTTTTTATTGCACATCCATCCATCCAGTTGTAGCAACCAACTAACCAGCTTTCTTAGCAGGTCTTCATAAATTAAAGCCACACCGCCAGCTTAGCTAGCTTTAGATCAATACCAACTTTTAAAACGCGACTGTAACTCAGGTTTTTGTTATTAGTCCAGTTTAATCTCTTCTCATGATTCACTGATTTTTATTTATTCTCATTGGAAAAACACAAAACAAGAAATAAGGAGGAAAGTAGAATTCATTGATTCTGATGCGTTTTTATTATTTTAGGAACCATGAAGGTTTTTCAAGAAGTTTCTGAAACTACGACAGACAGAGCCAGATTAGGAGATTATTTTTATAGTACAAGAATAAACTCATAATATTGGCAGAAGAAAGATTGTGAGAAAAGTCATTTTAAAGAGAAATTACGACTTTATTTTCCTATTATTACGATTATTCTCGTAATATTACAACTTAATTCTATAGTTTCACATTATTCTTGTGATATTTTAATTTTATTCTCATATTTTTCTTTAATCTCTAACGCAACTTTATTGTCCTTTAATTATGGCTCTGCTCGTATTTTGTGACTTTTTATTCTCTTAAATAAATTAAATTAAATCAAAATCTAATTTAAAAAATACACGTTTTGTTTCACCTTTAAAATTAATATATATAATTTCTTCATTGTTTGGTTTTTATTCCATTTTTGTCAAAAAGGCGTCACATGTTTTCTACTTTGATTCTAATTTGACATTTAAAATATAAATATCTAGTAAAAATAAAAAGTTTTTCTGTCTAGTGAACTCGTATAAATCCAGTGTGTAATAAATAAAGTGCAGATTGCATATCCTGATCCTCTGCAGCTCATCTTCTTCTTCTCCTTCTACGCTCAGATCCGTACGTGAAGGTCAACGTTTTCTACGGCCGTAAGCGCATCGCCAAGAAGAAGACGCACGTGAAGAAATGCACGCTGAACCCGGTCTTCAACGAGTCCTTCATCTACGACATCCCGCCCGAACTGCTGCCCGACGTCTCTGTGGAGTTCCTGGTGGTGGACTTCGACCGGACCACCAAGAACGAGGTCCTGGGCCGCCTGCTGCTGGGCCTGCACAGCCCCTGCCCCTCTGGCGCCTCCCACTGGCGGGAGGTGTGTGAAAACCCGCGCAGGCAGATCTCCAAGTGGCACAACCTGAGCGACTTCTGAGGAAGAGGAGGAGGAAGAAGCAGCTGAGACTCTACCAGTGATCCCCACTGGGAAACAAAGACTCAGTGTACAGCTCTCACACACACACACACACACACACACACACGTAACCAGATGTGCAACACACACACCGCTGTGATGATAGTCCAACTCTCCGTCTCTATTATCTCTTCGCCACCAAAACGTTTTGCAAGTTTAAGAAAAAATCCTAAAGTTTCATTTGAAAAGAAAAGAGGGCGGGTCCAACGCGATTTAAAAAGAAGAAGAAGAAGAAACGACTCCCCTCATCCTGCAGCTCGCTGCATGTCTGTGAGATCCTCTGACGCTGCGACGCTTCACTGCGCAGAGAAAACTTCCTCTGTTTTCAGCATGCTCCCCGCCTGCGACGGTCCGGGTTCTGTCCCGCTCCAGAACTTTCCCAGAATCCTGAAGATGCCGGGTTTCGTCCCGGCCCCAAAGTACTGCAGAGAAAACCTGCGGACTGATCCCAGCTGATGTAACATACCTGATTTATCCTGGAGGCTGAAGCAGAGGCCAGATGTTCCACAGTTTATAATTTGTTTTAACTGCTTCAGTCCCACAGCTTCTTCCTGATTCACACTAAATCATCAGATCCTCACATACTTTCTCTCTTATCATGACTTTATTGCAAATTTTCTGCAAAAAAAATGATAAACATAAACATTGGGTTTAAGTGATGCTAACTCCCACCTGCAGGGGGCGGTGTTTCTTACTCGATGTCAGGTTGTCAGAAAAATCCAGGTTTTAAAGTTCTTCAGATACAGATGTTTCCGTGTGCGATCCGTTTGCTTCTTATTGGGTTTTTTCTTCTACATATAGTTTTTGGAAGAAAAAAAAATAGCATCAGAAATGTTGCTATTTTGATTGGAAAAAATGACAAAACCAACGATAAGAACCTGGGGGAACTGATGGATGGTGTCAGGATGAATATTCAGACGACAGACTGCCTGTTTTTGGGTAGATAATGTAGAAAACAGTGAAACTGTAACGTACCATGAGAGTGTTGCTGTTTTTTATTTAAAGGGGTGGTACAATGTATTTTCGGGGCACCTGGTGTCATTTTATGTAATCAAGTAACTTTGTTACCTTCAGTTGTCAAAATGCTGTCAAATATAACTGAAAGAAATTTAACTTCCAGATTTAACCCCTTGACATTGGGCCTCTGTCTCTTTAAAAACTCCTCTTCTTTCTTCCTGGCTAGTCTGAAGGAACTGAGTGGGGGAGGAGCTTCGCCTTGGGGGCGGGGCTAGGTCCACCCAGGTGTTAAAAGACTCATGAAAGAATCAAAGCAACACTCCAGGTTTGTTTCCGATGAAAATAAAATTATAACATGACGGAAACATGAAAAAAGAAGATTTTTTTTTTTATGGAAAAAAAGTTGATTTTATGGACTTACCACTCTGGACTGGTTCCAGTCCAGAACCAGTCCAGAGTGGTTCTGGACAGGAAACGAGTCCCAGGTGGGTTCTGGTTGCTCAGACCAGGAAGCAGTAGGTTTGGTTAAATCAACCAGATCCGTTTTTAACAACTTTAAACTGCTGGCAGCCTACAAAATTCATTAAATTAAAAAATTACAACTTTGATGCAAAGTTGACACTTTTAATGGACTTTTAATGCAACTTTGCATGAAAGTTATTTAATGCAAAGTTGGCACTTCATGACAACAGTCGTAGACATTTCTGAAGACTCCTTCATGTTTATGGCAGATGTTTTGTTACATAAAGAGTTACCAAAAGTCTAAAGTAAAACCTCTGGGTGTTTCCGGTTTGTTTTTAATACCAGTTCATTAAGAAACAAGCCCACCAGAGGGCGCCCTTCTTTACTAACGATTTAAAAACTCCTGAATATATTCAGGTTTTAATCAGGCTGTTTAAGATTAGCAGTTTCTTTGTGTTTATTTTGTACTTTATTATCCGGGTTTGAAGTTTAATCCCGCAGAAAAATGAAGTTTGGACCTTTTCCTGTGGGCGCAGCCTCATCTGTCTCTGCTTCACGCCTCCCTGTTTATCCCTGTGAGCGATCCGCCACCAGATGGCGCCGTTTCCCCGCTTGGCTCTGTGGACAGAGAGAAGCCACAGTTTGGGTTTAGCGCTGACTGCTGATGCAGTTTAGTCTGAGTTTAACGCTAATCCAGCCGCAGCTGCTCCACAAACATTAACTCGTGTAAATCTGCGCCTCACCTGAACATTTTGAAGCTGAACGGCTCTCCTCTGCGCGGAGCTCCCTGCAGACCAACAGACTCTAGATTTGTACAGATGTGAATTTGTTCGCTGGTTTCCTTCCTGTCTGTTGTCCTCAGAGCTTTCGTGTGTTTGAGCGCCCCCTGCTGTAGACCTGGATGCTAACCTCTGTGTTGGTTTGTTAACACTCAGTGAACGTGCAAATAAAAAAACAAGTTATCTACGAGGGCTGCGTCGTTTCTTCTATTTTCTCTTGGTTTATTTTTTATGATTTTATAACAGAAAAATCTCCAGACCGGTCCAAATAGATCAGAACCAGAACATAAACACTCAGAGCTAAAATAACTAAAGATGGAGGAAAAGCAGTTAACCATACTAATTATCTAGTTTATCCACATTTTAAAAAATTAAATTTTTCTTGAAGTCCCCTCATGCCTGAACTAATAAAGTATATTCATTCATTTTAATCCCATTTTAATAAAAAAAAAACAAAACAATATTTTCAATCCAAAATCCCCTTTCCTGCTAAATTATTGAATACATTTACATACTAAATAGAAAAAAACAAAGATATTTACAGTTTTTAATGTTATTCAGGTTCTGGAGCTTCTAGAAATGAAGCTGACATTAGCGTTAGCATCTGCTGCTAGCATGTTTAGCATTAAGATGCCAGTTTATTCTTGACTTCTTAGCTCAACTTGAACACAACAGTAGTTCTTTCCATCGTGCGAACTGACCGGTTCGAAGCAGAAACGAAAGCCCAGTGAGACCAGTGGGTCCAGTGAGACCAGTGAGACCAGTGGGTCCAGTGAGACCAGTGGGTCCAGTGAGACCAGTGGGTCCAGTGAGACCAGTGAGACCAGTGGGTCCAGTGAGACCAGT
>CAEFZY010068299.1:0-13376 GCA_903066815.1 Brachyrhaphis roseni
TCCTGTGGAGTGGAGTGTTCAGTGTGGACGGAGGAGAAAGCAACACTGAGCTGCTGCTGTTTGACATCAGTCCTGATGTCAGCATGGAGATGGATAGAGATCCAGACTTTTTTTACACATCAAAAAGTACAAATCTCTGGGTAAGTTACTGTGAAGTTATTCATTTTATGTGCTATTGAATATGTTGTTATCTTGGATGTTCTGTTAAATTTCCATTTATGACAAATTATTGAATTGGTAAAACGTAACAACAATGTTAGATGTCCAATCTATAAGCCTTATACATTAAAATTTCCATTTGATTAGCTTGGAAGGCATGAGACCAAAGGTTTCTAACTGTGGATCTGATGTCTCAAAGGTTGGCATTTATTAGTCACAAAGTTTATTTTCTTCCAATTATGTTCAATAATATTCTAATTTTTTTTTTTTACCAGATTAGCAAAGACATTTCCTTTATTAGTAACTTGCAATGAAACTTCACATTTATTATTAATGTATAAGAGTAAACACTAATTGAGCTCGATGATAAATGAAGCAAAGTCTTTTGTGACATTTCATTGCCAGAGACACGTGGTAAAGCTCTTATTTGCTATAAAATTACATTGTAATAATTTTGGTTTCACTGTTTCTTATGTTGTCTAAAAGGCATAAGATTAAAGCAGTTAATTTTATTATATTACTCCATGAAATGGACATCAATGAATTGAGGACATTTTTCTCTTTGTTCACCAGAAAAGCTTCTGGTGGCATTTTAGCTTTTCTTATCCATACACATCGATTCTAAGCAACAGCAGTAAAAAAAATTTCTAACTGCATTTGAGCTTTCTGTGGACAGTATTCATTATTGCAACAAAGATTTTCATAATTGAACTGTTTTGGGGTGTGCTACAATGGTTTCTGTTGCCTTTATAAAAAGTATGTTCATTCAAATACTCCTGTGGCCTCGAACCTAACCATTAAAAACTCTACATCATCTAACACATGACTGTATGAACATTGATACTCTGCAGGATCATCGGCTATTCACCCTTCAATAAATCAGTAGTGTTTTTTTAGACCAAATGTTTTCAACTCTTCTCTGTAGGCAGATTTCATAGACTTTAGAGCTAATCACTGTTTGTGTTTCTCAGTCAGGACCAAATAATCTAAAACCAAAGGTTGTTCTTCTGAAACACAATGACATGACCTCTGTGTTGGTGACGAAGCAGAAGGCCTGGATGGTGTTCTTCATTGGAACGGCAGACGGATTGCTTATGAAGGTGTGTAGAAAAATACTGAATACTGCAGTACTGTTGGAGACGGGAGGATTTGTTTCTGCCTTTAAAATGAGTATGTTGTGATTATCTTTCCCTACCTATTAAAAAAAATATATATATAACTCTACACACAACAGCCTGACTAAAAAGGTTTTGGAGTTTGGACACATTGTGATGAAAAGTGTGAGAGTTTTAAATGCAAGAAGCTTCTAACATGACAGGATGTCAACCACCCATTCTTCTCCATTCTCTTCTAATGGAGAAGAATGCAATACATTACATCTAAAAAAATATACCAGGGGTTAATAGGATGATACCTGATAAATATAAAAACATTTTTATTAAGAGGTTTTTGTTTTCAGCTCTGATAGCTGGGGGGGGTGGTGTATTTCTTTATCAGCGTCATGCACATCTACCACAGCCAATCAGCAATGGACGACACCTCGTCATAGCCAATCATCGAACAAGCCTCCATTTATATGGACCTCCATCCATGGCTTCGTCTGCTCACCAGCCAAACTCAACCCACCTCCACCCCTACTCCACCCTTGTTTTCCCAGCTCCTTCAGGCCTCCACCACCAGTGTCCTGGCCTGGGGGAGAAAGACGTCTCCAATCCTCATCACTAGCTTAGCTAAATTCACAGCACCCACGTATTCTGCCGGAGTCAGAGCGCCAGAATCTTAATTCATTTTATGTCAGTAAGACATTATAATTGCAATTTGTCCTGTGTGAGTCTCTCCAGGTTGAATTTGCTACATTAATATAAATGGAGAAAAAGGTGGTATCAAGTATCAATCCACGTGGGACACCATTGTCTGTGGAAACTATTTTTGCTGAAATATAACTTTGACATGGTCAGTGCCTATTTTTCCCATAAATACTGTAACTATGATCTATATTGTCATCAGCTTGCTGTAGACAGGAATTTTAAGCCCACCTGTCCAGAGATTCTCTACAGAGAGAGTGAAAACCGCAAAGTGTTTCCCAAAATCCATCTGGATCAAGTGGATCAAAACCATGTGTATCTGCAGCTTAAAAACAAGGTTAGTGTTTTATTTATTTATTTTTTCTCATTTATTTTTTATGAAATGTGCCCGCACTGTGTTTTTGGATGTTATGTGTGTTTTTCTTCCAGATTGAGCGTGTTCCAATGTCGAGGTGTGGCACTCACAGAAATGTGAGGACTTGTCTGTCGGCACGGGATCCCCTCTGTGTGTGGTGTGTCTCTGAAGACAGGTCAGGAATTTCTCTTGCCGCTGAATCCTTCACACATTTCTGAACTTTCTAAAACCTCATTTGAACTTTTTCAGCTGTACATTTGCGGACCACTGCACAGATTCAGAGTGGTTGTCCATCCCTGATGAGGCTCAACAGGAAATGATTTCCCACCGAGTTGTGAAGGATTCCAGTGGAATGGTTTGTTTCTAACACTCTGACTGAATTCAGTTACATTTGAGTTTTCTTTTAGATTATGTTATTCTTCTGTATTCCTGTCTTTCTCAGGTCAAAGTATTGATCCAGACACACCTGACTGTGCAGCAGAAGGTTCAGTCTAACTTCACCTGTGAATTCTCCTCAAATTCTAGTCAGATTTGTAGGCAACAGGGGCTTTCAGCACAGTTCCCTCAATGCACATGCATCCTTATTGACACTCTTCTTATTGATGGTAATCAGCTTTTGTTAAATGATCAAAGTAATGTAATAATCAGATCATTTAGAATATATAAAGGTCAGTTTTTTCTAGTAAAGTAAAAACTAAAGACAGAAACAATGTAATAATTTGTAAAATACCATTTACTGCTTCTGTCTTTTTAAATGTAATATGGCAGAAAAGTTGAACAGGTTTGATATTTGAAAAGTCATCCTTTGTTTTTCAGTTCTGTGACAGCACATTTTATCAATCTGAAAGCTTCAGATTTGTGTTTTTTCTTGTTTCAGTGAAATCTGTTAAAATTATTATATCTTCTAATATGTTCTCCGCCACTTTAAAGCTTCCTTTGTCTCAAGAAAACACAGATTCAAAATTGTTGCCATTTTCAACACCGTATTTCAATTACGTTACTCAAGTTTATATATTCTTTGCTAAAAAACACAGTAAATTATTGCTTTTGTAGAACTGTTTTGTAAAACTGTCGTAATTCACAGTTCTGGATGTCACCATAAAGATCAATGTTGGGAAATCTGAGCTGACAGAACAAAGAAAACTAATCAACTGTTCAACTATTCATGGACAACCAAGTTCTCATCTGTAAGTTCATTTACTGTATATACTCAAAAAACTAAACTTGTGGGTGGGGATTGTTTGGTTGTTGTTTTTAAATAATGACAAGAAGGCTGTTGGTGCAAGTCTCATCTGAAATTAGACGTTCGCTTGTCTTCTCCTTGCATTAGCAGGTTTTCCCTGAGTTTTCCACTGTCCTTCAGCAGTGGACAGTTGATGTTGGGTTTGTTGGCGACTTTAAATTCGGCCTGAGAGAGAGAATGAGTGTCTCTGTGTTTGGTTGGAGGCTGGGATGCTCATGTTTTCAATGATTCACCTGTAGCTCATCCAGTGTTTCTTCAGGGAGAACGCCTCTGCTCCTGCATTTAACATAATCTGTTTCAGCAAGTTTGTGGTGTTAATGTTTTCCAAAAGCTGTGTTGAAAGCCAGTTTGATTTGTTTTTCTCTTCAGGTGCCGACAGTGTATCAGATCTGGGTGCCAGTGGTTGGAGAACAGCTGTTCCTGGGCCAGTGAACTTACTCACAATGTAAAATCAACCTGCACTTGTCAGATATAGACTTTGTAATGTTCTTGTTTACTGTCATGACCATCATAGTCAGTCTTACACAAATCAGTAGTAAACCTGACTAGAACAACATTGTTTGTTTATTTCAAAATCTTCTGTGCAGACCCACAAGGATGTTTGCCTGGAGATGGAAGCTGGGATGAACATTTCTGTGAGTTTGAGTCAGTATTAATGCACATTTTTCTTAACACTCATCCTAAACCAAATTTCTTAAACTCTTTCCTTCTGAATAGCTGTAAGTTTTAGATGCATTCCTGGTCACACACACCTGAAACAAAATGGCTGAATGAGCTCCTCAGCATGCAGTCATGTTCTACAGAGCCCTGCAACAGTCTAATCATTTGACTCATCTAAAAGCTGTAGAATGGATTTTTGAGAAATCTGTATTAAACTAATTCAGTATGTCATTAAATAAGCGTAACGAATGAATGCTAAATATATTTTGTTTCCCTATCAGATGCCAGAAGTCATCTCCGTTACACCTAGTGTTGTGTCTCTGTATGGGAAAAACCACGCTTTGTTGTCAGGTCGTAACCTGAGCGCCGTGATCGGAGTGAGAATCTCGACGCACATGGACTGTAGTCCACAGGAGTGAGTCACTCAACAGAAAACTAAGGCCTCTCAGAATATATCTTATGTAAACTGATGGAGGAAATAATTTTCCAGATGAACATTTGTTTTCAGAGCCAGTCTACCAAACAGTAGCTCATAAATATTTATGTTTTGCCTAGTATTGACTACTTAGCTAATAGTTTTTCAACCCTTCTACATTGTTATACTGGAAACATTTGCAAACAGGTATATACATGGTACACTTTTTCTACAAGCACAAGAGCCCAAAGAGTTTCAAACCAAACATCATTCTCAGGCACATAAAACAATTCATCTGCTTCTCAAGAACAAGAGAAACCTGAGAAGCAAGTGGCCTGAAAGCTGTGACAGAAGCTTAAGTGTCAAGAATGAAAACCCAACACTAAACAGAGGAAGGGCTTCATATAAGAGTGAACAGGAAGTCTTGACACTCAGCAAGCATAAATGTTTTTTGAAGGTCTTCAGTCAGCAAGTGTCATCATGCATGTGACCCTATAGAATCCGTCTGCCCCATCACATAAATAACTTTAAACCACAGATGCACTCTGACCCACTTCATTGGAAGCAAATCAAAAGTTCTATGCACAAATAAAAACATTTTGCTGAAAACTTTGACGACAGTTCTAATTTTTATTGATTTTGATCAATCAAAACTATAGAATCCCCCAAATTTGCTATGCTCGGTATTCCAACATTCTTTTTCTTAAACCCTCCTAAATCTACAACATCATCTGTGTCACCACCATTTATAGTCAGTTTTATCATTTACCATTTCTACAAATAAAATGTACAATGTTTTATGTCGGCACATTTTGTTTCTCAAGTTCAGTCAAAATTCAAATGTCTAATATAAAAAAGGAGTATAATGACAACTTACAAATGGACAGAAAGATATTTATGTAAATGGAAAGAAATGACTAAAATAGCCGAGGTGGAAAACTAAAAATGTAACTTGCTTTAGCTTTTGTTTCAGAAACTCTCCAGTCGGTTCATTCACATTCACCACAATAACTGCACCCATTTCCTTATGATGCTGTTCTATGACAGCCACAAGCACAGCGACAATCTCTTTAAAATCTTATGCTGTAGGCAGTGCTAACATTTACTGCATGCCAAGTAAATGGGATGTCTTTTTACATCTGACTGGAATGTGGAGCTTCCAGTCCTGTCTTCAACTTACAGCTCATAGTTATTATAACTACCTCACAAGGTGAATCAGAGGTTTCACATCAATGGGTCGATTTCAACCCCATGCCATGCTTGCAAGGTGTAAAAAAAATTATAAATTATGGGCAGAAAGGATGACCTGAAAAGGTGGAACGAGAAAACCTATTTGAGTACATAGTAAGGCTTTCCGACAGATTCTGTATAGAAAAATATAAGCTAATTGAAGGCTACAGCTGCTTTTCTAAATTACTTTAGAAATGTAGACAAATAGAAAGTTTCTCTGTCAGCCTTTCAGTTTTCTTATTGTTTCAGTTTAACTCTTACTATCTTGTTTTTTGTGTGGTTTATCATCTTTTCTGAACAGATTTCCTGTGTGGAACAACACTGGTGTCAGTTTGACCTTTCACATCCCCACCACTGAAACTAGAAGAGTGATCAAAGTGTGTGTTCTTCTACCCGATGGTAGTTGCCATGGAAACACTACAATCACCTATCAGTCGTCACCAGTCTGCACTGACATATTACCTCGGAGCAGCTGGAGGAGGTATTTGAGCATTCCTGCAAAAGTTTCCATCAGCTACAGATGGAAACCCTTAGTTGTCTAATTAAGGGTACTCTAGTGGAAAGTGCTTTGAGTGGTCACTGTTACTAGAAAATGCTACAGAGTCAGTCCATTTATGACCACAGGGTATCCAACATCTGTATGTATGTCTGGCAGGACAATGCACCACATCACAAAGCTCAGGTCATCTCCAACTGGTTTAACAAACAAAACCATGTTTGTTTGTTAAACCAAACATGGTTTAACAAAGACTGTACTTCCACAGACTCTAGATTTATATCAATAAAAGCACTTTTGAGATGTGGAATGATTGATTATCTTGGATGTGTTGTTGACAATTCTACAGTGACTGAGTTATGTTGTCGTGTTGATACGAACCAGGTGTTGAGAGATTTCCAACTTCTTGTTGAGTTTATGCTACAAAGACTCGAGGTAGACATCCCTGCATCAGTTTGAAGGCAAATTGGGTCCAAGCAAATATTAGAATGATATAACTATTAGTGGTCAGAGATTGAACATAGTATTATAATTTATATAGCATGTCATTTCACAGCTTGTAGTTAATTTTCGGCGACATCTTGCTTATTGGTGTGCTTAACTTGATTAGTTTTTCACTTTCTCAAAGAAATTTCTGACTACAAGACTCGTACTTGTAGTTACAGAAACTTAAACAATCGCATTTCCTTAGATCAGAAGATATGTGGAAAGCACTTTCAAGAGACATGAAGGTTTTTTGATTCAGTTATATTCCTTGATATGTTCATTTTTACCACTAAGTAGCTAAAAAAGAATGGATCATTCGAATTTTCAAAGATTAAAGTTACTGGGTTTTTTTTTTACAAAGCTGGTCATTCCATTACAGTAGTTATCTGTTGTTCTAAAGTTACAATTTGCCCATGAAAGACTCCTATAAATGTAAGTGAATCAGCTCTGTTTATTGACTTATCTCTTATTTTTCTGCTTATGTTCCCAATAGTGCAAACTATCACTCCGAAATAGTTTGCACTGACATGTTTAGAAGGAATCTTTAATCTTCTCCCGTGATGTTTTTTTTTTTAGTTTAGCGTTTTTTATTCAACAGAGCAGTAAAATATGGGTTGTGATGCTTAGTATTTTGTTCATGTTTAATTTGCTTTTTGACACTTTGAAGCTTGTCTATTTTTATTCAGTTGGCTGTTTGTAGATACATGACATTGCCTGTCAGCACCTGAAGGCAGTGGGACTTAGCATTTTATGAGGAATAAGGCTGTGGAAGTGTTAGTAGAATGATAAGTAAAGAACACCTTCTCTGTATATCAAATATCCTCTAATCTGACTGCTTCTTCATGCCCTGCAGTGGGAAGAGGAAGGTCAAGCTCATTGGGACACACCTGGAGTTAGTGGATGGGCTGATGCAGAGCCACGCCCAGCAGCAAGTGTTGCTTCCCAGAAACAACAGCAGTCAGGAGGTAGTTCTGCAAACTGTCTAAACTGTATTGAATATATTTTTAAAGGCACCATTTTGAATCCAAGACCAAATTGCATATGATATAAAACAATTGCAATAATAAAACACAGAGGGGAAAATAAACAGCATTCGCAAATTAGGTGAATGCTGATAGTACCAAAGTGGAGGTGAACCATGATTAAACCTCAGTTACATATGGTCAGAGGGGAATGGGTGAAAATGTTTTGGGGCTATAGAATTGAGTATCCTGTGCATAACAGTAAAATTATTATTGTCTTTCTGGAATAAGAGAAATACATATTCACATATCTGTATAGGTGGAACGGTTAAATAATGAATGTAAGGGGCCTTAACACTGAGCCTTGGGGCACACCAGAAGAGATGGTACATTACTTGAAGGACCGGAGGATGAAGTGTTTGTGGCTGAAAAGATACAATGTTACATGACATGTATTCTGACTATTGTAGATGCTTTGACATAAAATGTCTTTGACTTAACATTTTTTAAATAATTTGCAGACTCTCACCTATGATACGCCTACAGCTGAAAACAGTCAGATTTGCTGCAGAACCGTTTTTATGAAAGTAGCCAATCAAACAGTGGCCTGTTTGGTCAAACTAACGTACTATCCTGATCCGGAGTTTACCAGCTTTACTACAGAGAGGCTGGGAAATGATACTCATTTGGTTATTCACGTAAGTATTTTCAAAGAATTACCCAAAAAGTGACTTGAGTTTCTAAAAGATTACAATTTGTTTCTGTTTCATTTCAGAAAAGTTCAGATAAACTGGAGATTACAGCAGCAGAGTTGTCAGTGTGGGGTATTGAGGGTGAAAAACAACATCCTTGTGTCAAAGTCAAAGAAAACAGTAACAAAACAGACTCCTTTATCTGTGACATCAAAGGAGTTAAAAATGCTAACTTCAGGGCTATAAAGGTAAGTTATTTTTAGTATTTGGTTGTAATTTAGCAGTTTAGTTGCACTTTGTTGGTGTGGTTGTGTGTTTATGCTTGTTCAGTTATTTTTTGGGGATTATGATTTTCTTTTACTCAGCCTGCTGGGCTGACCAGGTTTGAAAAGAGGAGCAAAGACTGAAAGATGCGGAGGATACAAGCAACTCCCAAATATTCTCTCTGGAAAAAACCAATACAAAACAAATACCTAAAAGATCTATAACAGCCAGATGTTTAAGTGCATACAGGCAAGACCTCATAACGGTTAATATAACCACCAACGAATGAATAGCTGCCATTTCAAATTCCAATACCACTTTTGCACATACATGGACTTGTAAATTGGGAATTTTTTAAATTAATCTCTCTAGATTTTTTTTTGCTAATTTTGAGTCTTTAAAGTACAGCTTTATCCCAAAGACAAACGTTTTATTACAGTGAGGGTTAAAGCAAGAGAGTTAATCAGTGAATTCAAAACATACTCGATGCAGACTTTTACCACATAATAGAAAATCCTTAAAACCTTTTTTTATTCTTTTCTTGCAAGAATGTTCTTACTGGTTTGAACCAAACAAATTTTTCTTACAGTAAACTACACAAAAAATTCATGTATTCTCATCTTTTCATAGGTACTGTCTGAAATTTACCTCAATATGTCACTCATAAATCTTTTCTAATGACCAATAAATAATTGTTTTAAATTTGACACCAGATTAAATATGGTGACACAACTGTGTGGATGCAGACTCTGACTCCATTACATCTGGGCCTTTTGATTCTACATTTTCTTCTCAAATGCTCTATTCTTACTGGTAAGTTTTCTAAATGAGCTTAATAGATAATTATACCAGAATATATTTTTCTATTTACATTTTTTCAATGTAAATTTAATATATCAAATATTAGTCGGAGTGTGAGGTAAAGACCAAGATGCTTTTGTCTTTATCCCAAAGACAAACGTTTTATGGTTCCAATTAAAACTTGATTTTCTTTCAGTGCTGGTGGTTCTCTGTCAGCGGAAAAAGAGACAAGCAAGCTCTGATTACTGACCGTTTCTCAGTCAGAGGATCACTGAAAACAAGTACAGCCCAAGAATTCTGAATGTGTGCGTCATGATCTTTGCTTTGTCTTGACATTTTTAAACATTGCAGTATCTTCTAACATCCTTCTGTGTCATCCAAATGTATCCACCCTGAACCATAAGTGAACTTAATGGCTGAACAGAGCACCTAGGAACTGCCTTAAAAGTGACTGAAAGCACTCGCTATAAAAATACAAAAACAATCTCCAGAAAGTCGTATATTATCATTTGTGTTACCATGACAACTGACACAACTACACATGACTGTCAACACATTTGTGCCTATGTAGTTAAGTTTATTTTAAAAACATTTTACTAAATTGCCCAACTTAAAAATAATTGCTAGTGTTAAGGATTTCCTGCCAAATACATAGAGGAAAAACTGGTGAGTGTTTTAATTTTTTATTATGAATTATTTTAATGTCTGTGAAGATTCACATAGCTGCAGCACGTCCAGAATGCTGCTGCCACAGTCCTGACCAACGAGAGGAAACTGAATCATATGACATCTGAGTTATTAAATTACTGCATTGGCCCACTGCTTGGAAAAAATATATATATTTAAAGTGTATTATAGGATTAGACTAGTCAGGAGTGAAAACATGACAGAAGTAGTAAAAATCTTTTGGTTTTATTTAGGTATTTCTAATCTTATATTAGCTGTTCATTTTCTTAAAAATATATTTTTGTGTAGATTTTTTTTCTCCATATAATTCTTACAATTATGCATTTATGGTACCGCATATTTCTATTCCAGTTAATCTTAAGTACTGCTTTTTTTAAAAATACTGAAAAGTACTTTAAATTCATCTTGTGTATGAATGGTGGTATTGGTGACCTGTCCAGGGTGTACTGCTGGAGATGGGCACTAGCACCCCTGACCTGCAAAGACGAGCATGTTGGCTAATGGATGGATGGGAAAATAATGAATAATGGTATAAAAATAAACTTGCCTTGCAAATAGTATAATTTTTCAACTTTTCTTTTTTTTTTCTTTTTTTTCTTTTTTTTACCGTTTTCCTTAATGAAGAATAGTGTAATAGCATAAGTCTACAAAGACTTGCAAGTCTTCTCCTGTTGCTTCACTCCATTACAGCTGATAATTTGTTTTAAATGAACAGAGTTGGTAATTAAACACTAATGCCTTTAATAACCCAAGTCTGCCTTTATGGTCAGTCTTCTTTACAATTGGAAATTGTTCAAATGTCAATACTGGTTTTATTATTTGATGAAACTGATCATTTCAATAAAGGTAATTAAATATGATCCGAATACAGTGCACTGGTACCATGTCTGGATCTGTTACTCAGATAAAGAAGAGGAACTTTGTTTTGTTCTTAGAGTGGGGATTTTTTTTTTCCAATATGACTTAATATTTATTGAATTGGCATACAGAATTTTATAGCCAGGCCAGTGCAGGAAACAAACTATAATCCTGTTCATCAACGCCATCTTGTGGTGTAACCTCTATTATATCAATTTTAATCGTGAATATCTGTCCAATTAATTTGCACTAGATTGTCAAAGAAGTGGACAATTATGAAACTGACCTTTTGATTCAGACCACATTACCAAGACGTAATTATTTTTGGCATAATTCTGACAATCTTTTCTTAAGTTATGTGACACAAACAGGGTAAACTGATCATTCACATGAAGAAAGATGGCGGCCAAACAAATAGGTAAAAACGTCAAACGTTTACAGAAATGTGGTGAGCAGAACAATATTGTATGTATCTCATGAACAACTTTGTCAACTTATTTGCAAATCAACGGTTTAACACAAGACTTGACAAATAATGTTCTATTGTCTATTACTTTAAATGTGTACATAGATTTAGTAATGCACATTAAAAGCAGTTTCTTCACTCCATAACAGTTTATGGTCCATAGTGAAGCCTGTTTCACTTGTAATACGGCGATTATAAACTTTCCGAAGTTTTCATAACTCATAAAATCCTAGGAAATATCTGGCATAGCATTATTATTTTATGTGCACACATTAAAAGAAAGTAATTATTGTCATTTTAGTATTAATAATAATATATTAATTATTTTAAATGATAAATTACTAAAATAATTTATTTTAATGAATGAATAATGTCTTTACAATACTGTCTTGTAATATGCATCCAGCTGCTGCTGCTGCTGGATGCATATTTTCAAAGTTAGTAGATAAAATTAAGTAGCGATGTTTATGTAAGCAAACATCCACTGAAATGGGTGCTTGCAGTATCTGTCATGCGGTCATGACACCCCGGATAGTTCCCAGAACACCAACTGCAACTTGAAGGTCCTGCCCACGATCAGAATGAATTCAGATGTATTCTTACATCAGATAATCTGATTCTAGGGAAGTAAGAAAGCATTTCACCTTCACCACCTACCGGATGGGTCGTAACCAGTAAAGCTTCACCAGCTTAGTAATGGTCGGAATCTTTGAGGTGGTAGTAATGACAACTTCCCGACACTAGAGGGCGTTCTTGTTAATGAAATGTATCAAAACTGATCTCGTTATGTGAGGACAACGTTTCGCTTTCAATTCAGAAATAATCAGACTATTAGAATAAGTCGGTTCGGACTATTTCATGATGGATCGTGTTCTTTTAGTTTTCGGAGGTGGACGGCCGTGTAAAAATGACGATGTAAAAATGTCATTCAAAAAACGTTCATTTCAGCCAGGTGTAACGCAGTATTTATACCTGAGGAACGCGCGCTCACTCAACAGGTGTGCACTTTTTTTTTTTAGCTTTACACGCTTTAAGAGTATGAACCAGGCAAATTAATTTGTGTAAACACACAACATAGTTACTAAAACCTTTATAAATTTTGTGTTGTTTTTATTTCCGGTTTCGCTCATTTCCTTCCAATTTCAGCACTTCTTCTTTCAGCAAAGCCGCAGCGCATTTACGCACATCTCTGGACACAGAGACCACAGTGTACTGCAGTCCATCAGTGTCTCACTGTCTCAGTCAGTCTTTGGTACAAGATGATCTTTTTTCTGCTCGGTCTGATTTGCTCCATCTGGGGAGAACCTGCTCAGTGTCTGGAGGACTACAGAGGGTTCAACTTTACAGAGGACCTCCACCAGCTCGCTGTGGGCAGCAGCTCTGTTTACATCGTTACAGAGGAGACACTTTACCAGCTGAGCCATGACCTGACTCTGATCTACAATCTGACCCAGAGAGGGATCTTAAAGAGCGCAGACCAACCGGATAAAGAGGAGTTTTACAGAGACCCCATGAAGGATGCCTGGAACGCAACTTTTAGAGTTAATATTTTATTACCATTTGTTAAGAATGACACATTGATCAGCTGTGGTGTTACTGTAGGGAGTGAGAATGGGTTGGTTACTGGAAACAAACTCTGTGGTTTCTGTGAAGTTCTGGACCTGAAGAACATCTCTAAGCTGGTTCACAGTGAATCCATCCAGGTGGGACCTCAGAGAAACAGCAGTGGGTCTGTCAGCTTTCTGGTGGATGTGAAGGAGGATTCAGGTCAGACTGAGACTTACATTCTGACAGCGA
>CAEFZY010068309.1:0-32253 GCA_903066815.1 Brachyrhaphis roseni
CCCCCGTCAACAAAAGAAGAAGGTGTCGTCCCCCCCCAACAAAAAATATATGGGTATATGGGGAGCCGTTTGGGAGCCGAAAGAGCCGGCTCTCCACACTAAAAAGAGCCATTAGAGCCGCATCTCGAAAAGGAGCCTAAAATCCCATCACTAATAGAAATGAATACTATTTTCTTTGACTCCCCCTAGTGGTCTGGAGCACTTCCGTTTTCAACTCTTTTTGTTTGCTGCATTTCATTCGGGGGTGTTTGCGTCTCTTTTTTTATTTGCTGCATTTCATTCGGGGGTGTTTGCGTCTCTTTTTTTGTTTGCTGCATTTCATTCGGAGGTGTTTTCTTTTTTGTTTGCATGTTTTCTCTTTTGCTGCGCATTTGCACCTGTCGGCCACCGTAATATAAGGATCAGACTCACGGCTTTGTTACACTAACACACTAGTGTTTGTGTTGTGGTGTAGATACACACACATGCACATCTACCTCACAGTTGAGTCTCTCTCCAGATCAAGGCTTTTACTGATTACACATAATAAAAACATCCTAATGTTTACCAGGTTCATAATAACTGGAATCTAACCACGAGTCTGCAGAAAAGCTCAACAGATTCCACGTGACCCTTATTGAAATAAACCAGAACAGAAAAACTAAATACACCCTCAAACAGGGGCCTGCTTAGAGAATGAATAATAAGAATTGTTGACATTATAGAAAACATAATAAAATTATATGGAGTATTATGAAATTTGGTGTCATTTAATAGGTGACTATATCAGTCTGTTGAGTGAAATTATTTCTGTATTTGCATCTTTTTTGTATTTTCAGTATTGTAAAAAATAAGCTTAAGTGGTTACATGAAAAATTTGCAGAATGTAAAAAAAAATGTTTTATCTGATTAATCGGCAGAATAACTGATAGAATTGTCGATTAGTAAAATAATCGTTAGTTGCAGCCCTGGTGTAATTAGGTTTTTTTTCTTATTGTTTTCCATTTTGACTTTAATCTTTGTTAAACAAATGACAGTGTAGAATCTGTTGTGTTACAAGAACAACTGTTTTTGCAAAGCTTCACTTGTCTCTGATGGACTGATTTGTCTTCCATTTGATTATATACATTGTTTTATCATTAATGCTCTTGTATAGCAAGATACAAATAATTGTCTCATTTTCTTTATGTTGTTTCTGTAAGAAATAATTCTACAAAAATTTTGCTGTATGATTCTTAAGTTTGTGTGTGTTTTGTTTTGTTTTTAATCTGTCCAATTCTGTTCTGTCTTCAGGTTACAACCATCCTGCTCTGCTCAAGCTGATGACCAATCCCAACAATCTGGTAGGTCCGCACACACATTCACACACGCACCCACACCCCCCCACACACACATACACATACACATACACATATCGCTCCAGTCACCAGGAAACTTCTGGGTATGTATACATGAAGAAGAATACCGATACCAAAAAAGATTTTACAATTATCATAAAACTAGAGCAAATTTTAGATCAAATAAAAAAATTTTGTTAGAAATTACAATTGATCTTTCCCTAGTGCTGTTACTATGGAAACACAAATACTTGCCTAGCAAAGTTGTTATTCTAAAGTTGACAAAGCCAAAGGAATATGTTGTCTTTGTAAAAACAATCCCATACTCTGCCCTGCAGACACTGATTGTTTTCACGCCCCAAACAAACTGCAGTCATGTGACTGAGCAGCATAAAGAATTATTGTGAAGTGGAAGGAAAATGATTCATATGGTGGCATAGTAAGGCCAAGAAAAGGGTAAAACTTTTCCACTTTTGACACACAGAAAGTTGTTTTTAATTATTTATTTCTTAGATCAATATCAACATTTCTGAATTTTTTGGCAGAAACTGTACTTCCTTTTTTATTTATCTGCAGTAGCCCTTATACACCATCCTAGATTCATGATCTAAAATCTAACATGCAAACAGATTTCTTTTGGTCTGTATGTAAAATATCTTAAGGCAAAGGCTGGACTTCCTCCCACATAAATATGCTTTAAACTGAATGTTTCCATAGTAACTGTGGCTGCAGCTTTGGGTCGTAGTGGTGTTGGAAGAGGAACTTCCACCAATATCTCACGTGTTCTGCAGCCTCCATCAGGTTTTCTTTTCACCATTGTCTCATTTTACTTGCGATTACTACAAAATGGCTCTGTAAATAAATGGACATTTCTTTGTAGGTAAATCATTTTAAAACAATGAATCATTTCACTTCAACTTCCCAGATCTTCACTACGTTGTGTTGGTCTGTCCCATAAAATCCCAATAAAATTCATTACAGTTTGTGATTATAGAATGACAAAATGTGATTTAGGAAGTTATGAAAAGTTTTTCAAGCTGCTGTACATTTACTGAAACACAAGAAATGGGGATTTATTTATTTTTTTTACAAAGTTGAATTTTCATGTTTACATGAATTTATAGATCTTGGTAGCACTTTATTCGCTATATATGAGGCAGCGTGTTTCACATAGCCAGGAGAACGCAATAGAAACATCAAACTTTTTAGAAATAGCAGTATAAATACCGCATAAATTCTAGTATTACAATTCTAAAAACAGCTTAGATACATAATTCATCAAATTCAGTAAACCTTATAAAATTAAAAAGATGTTCCAAACTAACAGTCAAACTGAACGGTAGTAGAAACACTCCATGTCCCAAGATGCAGCTTGATGGACAGTAAATGTGGAACCTCTGTGGTACTCAGGGAGGAGTCAGGTCTGATTCTGCTGACGAGCTTTCTTTAACTTTTCTGAATAAGATGATGATGATACAGATACAAAGACATTTGGCTCTAAACTGTTTCAGTGAAGTGATGGAATATAGTCGTATTTAAAGCTTCGTGTGTTTCTTTGACTTAGTTTTTTCTTTTCCTTTTTTTCTCAGAGCACATTCGTAAACCGACCTGCGCTGGGAATCCTGCCGCCTGAGAATTTTCCAGATAAAATCACTGAAAGTCTTCTCTCAGTTAGTAACACACACACTCTTTAACAGTTGTACACGTGTTCCAGTTCCCAGTAGTTGGCAGGAGAGAAGATGATCCCACTGAACCCGATTGTTCCTCTCTCCGTCAGATCGCTCCCAGTGGAATGACTCGCGTTCAGACCATGGCCTGTGGCTCGTGCTCCAATGAGAACGCCTTCAAGTCGATATTCATCTGGTACAGGGTAAGTGTGTGTGTCCACCCAGAGCGGTGTTAGCCTGCAGAACGTTCACACCGTCATGGTAAACAGATGAAAAGCAGCTGGAAGGAGGCATCAACCTTCAGGCAGGTACCATCAGATTTTCAGTGGAATGTTAAGTAGCTCCTCTTATACTTAACACAACTGTTAAAGTAACTTAACATACTTTATGCTTAAGATTTATTTTCATTTTTCTTAATGACACATGTATGACTTGAGCTAAAACCAAACTCTTTGAATTGGAGTGTTTTTAGGGCTGATTGATTCTCTGATCCTCATCAGTAACATGTTCTTCATATCAAAGCATGATGTCAGTGATGATGGTCTTCCTGTGGAGTCCTGATTGTTTGCTTGCTTTGCTTCAGAACAAGGAGCGGGGCCACAACGCACCGTCTGAGGAGGAGCTGACCTCCTGCATGACCAACCAGGTGGGCCCGCCTGCCAGCTTAGTGCTGAATGTGTAGAAACAACTCAACCCCCGTCGTTTTCTTTTGTCACGTTTTGGTTTGTCCCCTCAGGGTCCAGGATGTCCAGACCTCAGCATTTTGTCTTTTATGGGAAGTTTTCATGGCAGAACAATGGGTAAGTTACACACTTCCTGTTTATGTCTAGTGTTATTACCAGATTTGGGAAGTAACTAAGTACATTTACTCAATTACATATACTTGAGTAACTTTCTTGAAAAAATGTACTTTAGGAGGATTTTTACTATGTTGTTCTTTTTGCTTTTACTTGAGTCATTTTATCATGAAGTATCTCTACTCTTACTTGAGTAAAATTTCTGGATTTTTTTCCCACTGAATGAAGAACAAAATATGTTTTAACCAAAATTCACCACACAGACACACCCCTGCAGTTTATGTTAAAGTTTCATAAGTTTTTTTTATTGAAAGAAACTGATTTGAAAAAATGTTTTTTTCCCCTGATAGTCTTATTTTTTATTACTTATATAAATTAATGTCATTTTCATCCTTAGGATATTAAATTCTTATTATATTTCTATGTTTTGTTTATACCAAAATCTTTTGGTAAATATAAATAGATTTATATTTTGATCAGTCTGATGATGTAATTTTTAAATATTGAATGATTGATAATTCGATCAGTTGAGTAGACTTTTTACCAAATACTTTTTTACTCTTGAGTCATTTCCTGGACGGATACTTTTTTTTTTCATTAGAGTACAAATATGTTAAAGTAGTTCTACTCTTACTTGAGTAAATTATTTGGGTACACTTTAGAATTCATACACATCTGTCCAAATCTGTACAGTGCGATCTGTGTGTAGATCCATGTTGTTTTTCTGTGTTTTGCTGTCGGTGTGTGTAGCGTTGCTGCCTCTGGGTCAGAACATGTCTGAGTTTCAGGCACCTGATTACCTGCAAAAACAGATTTTCTTTAAACAAAATATCAATATCTAAAAGATTAAATGCATCCAAAGTAATTATAACACTTCCAATATGTGTATAAAAATAATATTGACAGGAGTTTTCTGAAGCAGCATTTTCTAAGCTTTCATTCACAGCAGGAAGATTTCTCAGATGTTATTAATTCAGTCCCAAATTTGTTTTCTGTATAGAGGCAGTGAATGCTAATCATGGCTGATATCCATGTATGTATTTATATTTTGCTGATTTTCAAGGCTGTTTGGCAACAACACACTCCAAAGTGATTCACAAGTTGGATATACCATCGTTTGATTGGCCAGTCGCTCCGTTTCCCAGACTCAAGTATCCGCTGGAGGAGTTCAGCCGAGAGAACGCTCAGGAAGAGGCCCGCTGTCTGGAGGAGGTGGGCTGACTGTGGGGGGGGGTGTGTGTGTGCGTGGGTGTATGTATAGTGCAGGCTGAAGTCTCATCTCTTATTCATGATAATTGGTAATAATATGCAGTGGCTGTTGAAGGAAAAAAAAAATAACAAGACCATTCTTTTTGGTGTGAAGCCTTTTTATTATTTTAGCTTCATGAAATTTATTTTCAAAAAATACTGTAAGTACAAATGTTTAAAAAAAAATAGTAGGTGGGGTTTAAAGTCTGTTTATTATATTTATATGTTTTGTTTTACAGTGAATGTCTGATGCCTTTTTCCATGAGTTTTAAATATGAGATGACCATTAATATATGTAGAGGTGATGGTTTAGCTCCTCTAATAAAGAAGCAATTGTGTGTGGGGGTGTGTGTGCGCGTGTGGGTGTGTGTCTGTTTCTCTCTAGGTGGAGGACTTGATTGTGAAGTGGAGGCAGAAGGGGAAACCTGTTGCAGGAATCGTTATTGAACCGATTCAGGCTGAAGGTGGAGATAACCACGCCTCCCCAGACTTCTTCAGAAACCTCCGCAACATTTCACGCAAGGTCAGCCGTCCTGCTGAGGCCTCACGGCCTCGCTTCTGCCTGAATGGGAGGGAAGAACAGAGCAGTAAAGCAACCAAATGAGATCAGACCTATAGTGCTTTTAGTGGGACACTCAAAGAGGCTTTATATGAAATCTGTCACACACTAAAGATGGTCAGCTACTGGATAGTAGCCACAGCTGCCCTGGACCAGGCTGACGGAACAGTTACACATTTTGATGTTACAACCTTATCCCAAAATGGATTAAAATCTTTTTTTTCTTTACTTCAAAACTACATTCAACACATAATGACAACATATTTTATGTTGTTTTTTTTTTTTCTTTTACATTTTTGCAAATATTTAATAAATGAAAGCCAAGAAGTGAGATGTTCAGAGGTACCTGGGCTCACCATGAGATGTCGTTCTAATGTTTTGTTTCTCAGCATGGCTGTGCTTTTCACGTGGATGAGATCCAGACCGGCGGCGGATGTACGGGGAAGTTCTGGGCCCATGAGCACTGGGGCATGGACGACCCGGCAGAGATCGTCTCCTTCAGTAAGAAGCTGCTGACGGGAGGCTACTACCAGAAGGACGAGCTGCAGGCCGATAAGGTGGGTCAGCGACTGAAAAGTGGACTTTTAAGTCAGCTGTTGATTTCAGGTCCAGCTTGAGTACATCGACCACACACTGTATTATGCACAATATTTAAAATTCATCATGTTGGAAATGTGAAATAAATGTATTTAATAAATTCAAACCATACAACTTATATATATTATCTTATGTATATCTGACAAGGCAATAAGTAAATAGAGTATTTATGTGAAATTTAGTCAATAAAATGGGAAGTTACATATTTAATTAAAATATCAAATCGTTTCATTGCTCTATTAAAGCTGTCATTGTGCTTTAACGATATTGCAATAGTTTAATTGCAATATTAAACTGTGCAATTATGAAATAATGCATATGAATTTTAGAAAAAGAAATGTATATGTAATTATTAATAGCATATTTATTTGGTATAGTTAATACAAACACAAACATCTAAAAAATCTCATGTATATTAATGCAGCATCTAAAGAGTCACACTTTATGACACCATGCATGGAGAATACATGAGTTTATATAAAGAAGCTAGCTTTCTAAAATAATGAAAGATAAAATCACACTCGGATCAGAACCTTTTCCTCTGTGGGGCGACGGGGAAAAGGTTCTGATGTTTATAACTGATCAAATGAATATCACCACATGGTTCTGTCACTGTTCAGCACCTCTGAACAACACATGAAGGCTTCCAGAATTTGATTTCCAGCTATTACAACCAGAACCAGAACCAGTCCGGTTCTTCCACCGCCACCACCCAGTAGCTCCTCCCACCACGCCTGCCTGTGCAGCAGCAGCACCGGGTCAGAATGCTGAGCAGAAGTTTGGTTTACACTTTACAAACTTGGTGCAGCTTGCAGAGAGTAATCCGGGTTTGTTGCTGTTTGTCAGATCAGAGCAGATGCCAGGATAAAAACGTCTCATATTAATAGTCTTATGCTTGTGGTGTTTGTTTTTCAGCCGTACCGTATTTTTAACACCTGGATGGGAGACCCGTCCAAGAACTTGTTCCTGGTTGAGGTTCTTAACGTAATCCGCAGAGAGAACCTCCTGGAGGAAGTGACCCGCTCTGGGAAGGCTCTGCTGAACGGCCTGTATGAGCTGCAGGTACCGCAGACCGCCGCTCACAGCAACGCTGCCAACCTCTGGAACATCACTTTGTTTCAGTCATTTCATGTCGTTCATGCTTTGGTCTTACTTACACTTTAAGTGCAATAGATTACCTAGATAGAAGAACAAACATGCCTTGATATGAATGGTTACCATTCATAGTTCTTTGAACTTTTCCACATTAAAACCAGACATTTCAGTGTTTTTATTGGGATTTTTAATAAAGGACCAGCACATAATAAGAGGAGCTGCAGTAAAATGATCCAGAGTTTTACATTTTCTCACAAATAAAGTCTGAAAAGTGTGGCATTCATTTCTTGAACCACATTTTTCTGCGGTTACATCTGCAGATCTTTTGGAATCTGTCACTATAAGCTCACAATCTTGAACAAAAATCTGAAAATTTAAATGTGTGTGAAGGAGCTACAGTAGTTCAGATTGTTGTTGGTGTTTTTATAATGTGAATATTTGTGATAACGAGCTAACCCCTCCCGCCCCCCTCCAGGCTCAGTACCCCGGCCTGCTGAGCCGAGCTCGAGGACAGGGGACGTTCTGTGCCATTGATGTGCGGGACGCTGCCACGCGAGACAGACTGATGTTGCAGGCCAGAGACAAAGGTACATTTTTCTTGAAATGGTTCCATATTGTATTTTTATTTTTTATTTTTGGGTTTAGTAGCAAATGCTGGTTGTGTGACTTCCTCTGTGATAGTGCTAAGCTTGTTTTAGTGACATCTATAGGCTTAGATGATTAAGGTTTGACAAAACAAGACTTATTGTCAGTTTAACAATTCACCACCATGCTGATCCCACAGGGTGTTGAACTTCTTGGAGGACAGTTTGGGTCTAAAACATGGTGTTATAGGATGATAATAGTTACTGAATCTCCTCTTTCTTCATCCCACATCATCACACTGCCTCCACCAAAAGTAGCTTGAAAATAAAGTTTTTTTTCATGGGAACAACCCACAAATTTAACTTTCCTACTAAACCAAATTCACATGTAAAGTTTGAAATAAAACGTCAGAAAAAGTAAAGAATTTCAAACTAAAGTGTGTTTTTATATTTATGTTGAAGCTGTGTAGAGGACAGGAGGCCACAGTAACAGTAACCGTGTTTATCGCCAACAGGCGTGCTCCTGGGAGGATGTGGGGACCGGACCATCCGCTTCCGTCCTGCTCTCGTCTTTAAGGAGTACCACGTCCACATCTTCCTCAACATCTTCAACGACGTCCTGGCTCAGAACAAATAAAGGCTGCGCCTGAAGGAACCGAAGTAGAACCTAAATAGGACAGAGTTAGGGAATCTGGCTGTTGTGATAAGCACAGAGAACATGTTTAATACAAATTTTCTGTTTAAACGTCCAGAACCTGTTGGGTTCATAACATTTAAAACTGCAAATTTCCTTAGAAATGACATATAACTACATCTTTTTACTCGTGGAGTCATGTAGACAGAGCCAGTAAGCCATGCAGAGTTTGGACCAGAGGATCCATTTTCAGAATGAAGATGCTTCCCTAAAGTAAATCAGCTAATAAAGATATTCTTTATGTCATTCAGCTGGGTTCATGTTGGCCCTCAGAGACTGATCAGGCTGTTAGCAGACTGGATGAAGTCACGGCAGACCCCCAGCACGCCCCTTAGCTGTTCCCCAGAAATGCGAAGTAAACCGCTTGGCTCATTGGCCACCTCAGCCAGGCGGTGTTGGTGAAGCACATGAACACGTTTTTCCACCACGCAGCTGTTTCACGTCCTTTTAATTAGCATCCAGCGCTAACAGTTCAGAAACAAATTGGTGTCCCGTTCACCGTTTACTCCGTGACCGTTCTGTGTCGTCAGTTTTCGGGTTCTGGATCTGATCTTCACCTGGTCTAAAGAACCGCGTCCGTTCTACAGGAAGACGCTGCAGAACGTCTGCAAATATTTGAATAAGGATTTCTGCGATCCTGTAACAGAGTCCAAGCTGTAAATGATAATGTAGCTGCATGATAATAAGGCTGTCCCCATCCTAAGCATGAAGAACCAAAGTATTTAGTGTGTTAGAAGAAAGGCTGAATATGATCCTGAATGCAGAACCCTGACAGTGAAAAGCAAACCAGCAGACTGCATGTGGTTTAACACTGTCCTGTCTGTGAATGACTCTGTTCAGCCTGGTTGTAGACAAACCTGAATCCTAACACACTACAACAGTGTCTTAGGCTGCTTCAACATGCTCATATTATTGAATTTATGTTTCCCTTGACCACTTTTTCATTTAATATTTCTTACATCAAACTGTAAGAGTAAAACTGACTTCACATTTAATTAAGATGTCACAGATATCCCAGTGATCCAACAGATTCAAACTTTTCTAAGCCTATTAAAAGGCCAAGTTGCCTTGGTTAAAGATTCTCGACTTTTTTTTGCTTGTCTTAATTACAATGGTTAACAGTGCAAGTTCAGTAAGAAAAGCTTCTTATTGTGGCTTATCTGTGCATAATCTACATGTGTCCAGAGAAATGCATGCTGGGTAATTCTTATATCAGCAGAAAAAGGTGGACATGTTCGGGTGTGATATCTGTAGCTTACATGATGGACAATCTCCTCAAACAGCACCAGCCATGCGGTGACCACTCCACTGCAGATGCTTGTTTTTCCTCTAGTGGCCACAAGAGGCATACTAGAGCACGTTTCCCCACTCAGACGTCCTCAGAGGAAATGTAGAGTTTTTCCTGAGGCAGATGGACACAGAGACACAGAGACAGCACAGCTCTGGTGCCTGCTGAGTTAAAGCTGAGAATTTGGAGCAGACCAGTTTCGCAGCCGAACCGATGTTCTGTTGTGTCCCTGAATGTTTAATGAAGCCCGTGTTAGGAATGTGAACGGCTTCATTTAAAGTGTAGCTACAGTTAATTTTGTTACTACAGTTAAATTAGAATTATATCCAGTTCTATACATGAGTACATGTTCATTGGGTTTATAACAGTCATTCATAAACTACATGTCAGTTAATGTAACGTCTTATATTTATTCCACAGGGTGAGTTTGGTTCAGGTTTTGCTGCGTGTGGGCAGGCTGATGGTGTTAGTGATGACAACAGTGCCTGTCTGTCTGTTGTCAGTCAGTATTACACACAGTCCCTGTGATGACGTCCTTTTAAACAACAAGTCTAACTACTTGCACTGGTGATCTGAGATCTTGATGTAATTATTTTAGCTATAACTGTTATAACAATAATAACTGTTGTCTATAAAACATTCTGTCCTTGTATTGTGACAAATAAATGCCATTTTAATTAACACCGTGTTTCTTGATTATTTTCACTGAAGTTATTTTAGGAAAACAGTTTAAAAAGTTAAGCATTTATCATGTGTATTATGCATCAAGCATTTACCACAGTTTTTAAGAGTCTTTATTTCTTTATGGCGGTTGGCAAACAACTTATAGGTGCATGACCACCACCTTCCAGTTTTTAGTTAAGGTATCATTCCAATGAAAACTCCTGAATTTTGTTCCAAGAAAAGGCCAAGACATCAGCTGGAATCTATCAGTAAAGATTCTGATATATACTGATATATATATCAGTATATATATATATACTGATATATATCAGTATATATATACTGATATACTGATCAGTATTGATCAGTATATCAATACTGATGTACTGATCTATATCAGTATAGATCAATACTGATATTGATCTATCAGTATTAATCTATCAGAAAGCCATCCTGCCTCTTGTCAGTGCAAATGAATATCAGCTGGTTCAGTCCCAACCAGACGGCTATGAAAAGGTGTCCGATTAACAAGGTGTCACACAAGGAACGTCTCATGATGGGTAAAAGCAAAGAACTCGCACAAGGCCTTTGCAACCTTATTTCAAAAATACTTTTGCCACAACAAATCTTAACTTATTTGTTTTGGTTTCTTTCAATAAAATATTAGGGTTCTTACAAACGCCTAGTGGAAATTTTATGTCAATAGCACATTTAGAAATAAGTTTACTATGTGTTCAATACTAATTTTACCCATATATGGTTTGTGTTCACATTCAAATATCAACGGGGAGAGCCAGGGAAAACTGCTTAGCTTGTTTTGCCTCTGGCTGACTCAACCCCTATTGAGTCAGCCAATAGGGGTTGACTCAATATTGGCTGGCTCAACATACTACATACTATGTAGGAAGTCTTCCAAGTATGTAGGAAGACTTCCTACATAGTATGTCTTCCTACTATGTCAGTAGGAAGACATACTTTCCCAGTTCTTTCCCTTTTGCCTGTTTTTCTCTCTGCTAATCAAAGCCACAAAGAGAGTGCCTGCTGACATATCTGTGTATGTTCTTTTAAAGGTGCAGTTTTATGTAATATCAACTTTTTGAGCTTTACATAATGTTGTAAAGCTATCCCTCATCAAAAACATATGTGAAGTGTTGCCTTGATTCTTAACTGTATGTTTGAGAAGTCCTTTAATCTCCATGGCAACCATTCAGCTGTGCAAAAGGCCTGGGTGGGCCTAGCCCCGCCTTTGAGGGACAATTCCTCCTCAAAGCTGCAGTTTCCAAACCTCTGAGCTTCCACCTCACAGAGCAGCCCTGCTCCATGACTGCCCTACTCAGTTCCTTCAGACTAGCCAGCAGCAATTAGCAAACACCTGGTGGAACTGTGGATCTGCTGAGCTCATTATAGGAGCTACTTCTCAGTGCAATGCTGATAAAAATGTTGTGTAAGGGTTAATAGAGGAGTGATGTTGTGATGACTTCTTAAAGGTGGAGTTTCAGAAAGACCCAGAGTTTTTAAAGCGACAGAGCCCTGATTTCAAGGAGTTAAATTACTCAGTAAAATTTTGTTTAAGTCATTTTTTACATAGCATTTTTTTTTTAAAACTTAAGTTACCATAGCTGCACACGATACTGCCTCTTTAAAACAAAAAGTATTCCTGGTCCCAGGGGCGCCGTAAAGGGGGGAAATGTTAGGACAATTCCAAGGGCCCCTGACCGACAGAGGGCCCTTCACAAAATAGTTTTGTTTTTGTTTTTTTCTTCATGGAATTAGAAAAAAACTGTGGATCTTTCAATTACAAAATAAACTTTATCATGTTTTTTTAAAATATTTTTATCAGTAAAAAAATAAATGTTAGCACTCCCAGACCAAAACGCAAACATTCAAATGTTTAATTCAAAGTTTGACTTTCAAAAGGAAAGAGAGAAAAAAGACAAGAGTGTCAATTTATAGCCCAGTTTTTCTCCAAGAGAACGGGGTTGACTGTGAGATTATCAACCATTTAGCATAGTTAGCTTAGCTACAGACTGTTAGTCTCCAAACAGCTGACAGAGGTGTTTGTCTCCATTTCACTAGCATTTAAAGAATGAAGAAAAAAACTCTACTGACATATTCATATATTTAAGTTGTATCTATACCTTTTACCACTTAACAACAGATGAGTCAGTCAGCAGCAGCTCTGACTCCCATATCACAATAATCCCTCCTCCCTGTCCCAGTGAGAACAGTGAGCAACACTGTGTTTAGTGACAAGCTAGTTAGCATCATTCCAGGGAGTCTATGTAGATTTTTCCTTTCTCACTTCTCTTTTTACAATTACACAACAAAACAATATATTCATTAGTGACAGAAATTTAAACAATATTTATAAAATTATAATAAAAACAAGTTCTTGTCAGTCCAGACAGTCTTGCCTTCGCATGCATTTAAATGACAGATATCTGTTGCCACATCCCTCCTGACCCGTCCCCTCCTCAGTTAAATTAAAGCTGCAGTATGAAACTTTTTTTAACAAAAAGTACATATTTTGTTAAGACTGTCAATATTGAGAGATTTAATTCCTCTGCCTTCTCCCAGTGCTCTCTAGAAACAACCAAACAGAGGCATGAGGTGGTTTTTAGCGCAGTCAATCACAATCTTTAGCGGTCAGTAGAAGGTCAGGGAAGAGGTGGAGGAGATTCATCTTTTCACAGCTGTGTGCCTTTAAAATTGTGCCGCTTTTTATGGGTCAAATAGACTCAAGAGGAAATAATATTAGCTGCCATAACTATGCAGATGATACTCAGCTATACATTACGATGTCACCAGGTGACTCTGAACCCATCCAATCACTGAATAAATGCTTAGAACAGATAAATGTGTGGATGTGCCAAAACTTTCTCCAGCTGAACAGAAACAAAACTGAAGTTATTACTTTTGGACCTAAAGAGGAGCGATCTAGAATCAATGCACAGCTTCAGCTATTACAACTAAAAACCAGTGATCAGGTCCGAAACCTGGGTGTAGTGATGGACTCTGACCTGAACCTCCAGAGCCACATAAAGACTGTTACAAAGTCGGCCTTCTATCATCTAAAAAACATCTCCCGGATTGCCTGATCTAGAGAAACTCTTCCATGCATTTATCTTTAGTCGCATTGATTATTGCAACAGTGTCTTCACAGGTCTGTCCAACAAATCAATCAAACAGCTGCAGCTGATCCAGAACGCTGCTGCTCATGTTCTGACTAAAACCAGGAAGATGGAGCACATAACACCAGTTTTAAAGTCTCTCCACTGGCTCCCTGTAGCTCAAAGAATAGACTTTAAAATACTGTTGTTAGTTTATAAATCACTGAACGGCTTAGCACCACAATACATTAAAGATCTGCTGTTGTTGTATCAACCTTCCAGACCTCTCAGGTCTTCTGGTTCTGGTCTGCTCTGCACCCCCAGAACCAGAACCAAACGCGGAGAAGCAGCTTTCAGTATCTATGCACCACAAATGTGGAACAAACTTCCAGAAAACTGTAAAACAGCTGAAACGCTGACTTCCTTTAAATACCAACTAAAAACCCACCTGTTTAGGATTGCATTTGAAAAAACGGCGAATGACTGAGGGTCATTGCGCGTAACACAAACCCTGTAAATTCTAGACACTAACAGGTACCATTGAATTACGGTGTACGGAGCACCGTGCTGGAAGAAAAAACAACGAGTGACTGCGGGTCACTGCACGTAAGGGAAACCCTGTAAATTCTAGACACTAACAGGTACCGTAGATTGGTCAAAGATCCTTGAGGGACGGCGGAGTCCCTGAGCGAAATTCCATGAAAGAGGTGTATGGAGCCTCATGATAGAAGCCCGTTGAAAGGCTGTTTATATCGTTTTAAACTGTGTGATTTTGAGCATGTATGGAATAATAATAGCAATAGGTATTTTGCTCCATATATCACAATACATTCTTAATCATAATTTCATTGATGGAACTTGGCTAAATGTAATGTTTTTATTGTTGTTTTATTGTTTTCACTGCTGCTGTTTCTGTTTCTGATATGATGTAAAGCACTTTGAAATGCCCTGCTGCTGAAGTGTGCTATACAAATAAAATTTGATTTGATTTGATTTGAAGACATTATAACAGCAGGGGGGCCCAATTACATTTTTTGTCATGGGGTCCAAGTTTCGTGGCGGCGCCCCTTCCTGGTCCCGTTGAGCCCAGCCTTATGCGCCTGCCGATGGTTCTGCTTTGGGAAGTGAAGGATGCACAAATTGAGGAAAAGAGTTACTCTGAGGTGGGGCGCGTGACAACGTGGCGGTATCCAGCCAATAAGAATCTATCATGAAATACTTTTATGTGCCACTTTCTATTGGTTGGGATTTTCTTCAAGGCGTCGGTAATTGGTTAGCCACAGAAAAAGTCCCGCCCCTTTTTCTTTGTTATTTAAAGGAGCAAAATGCCAACGCGGACCTCTGTTCTGAGAGCTGTGCTGAGGGTAGAGGACCTTTCTGCTGCCAGAGAGCTGGTGAGCTTTTAAACTTTATTGCAGGTACTCCAGCTTACTGTTAGCTTATTGTTAGCTTACCTCCACATCTAGTCAAAGAGGTCATGGTTCCGTTAGTACCCTGCACACAGTGCAGGCAGGAAGCAAGAACGTTGTTAATGATGATAATTTGAGGCTTTCAGGAAACTGAGAATTTTTGCTGACCAGTGTGAGCTGACCCTTCACCTGCCAGGAGCCAACAAGTGTTTTAAAAATGGCTCAAGATGTTTTCTGTCTGTCTACTGGAACTTTCTCTGTGTTCATGTTTTTAGCATTAGTTGATCAAATTACATTGATTAACTGATCAGCAAGGCTGAACATCTTTTATACAAACTTGACGTCTGGTAGTTTGCCTGTCAGAAAGATGCAGATGTTCAGTGATAATCATGAGAAGCAGTTCCAAGCCCGCCAACTGAGGGTGGCAAAGATCAACTATGCCTGGAAATTTCCAGAATAGTTGCTGTTTTTTTTCTTTCTAAGGTTGTGCAACCTGAGATAACTGTGTAGGCCTCAGTGTTAATGCTGATGTCTGTGGCTTTAAAATCAGAAGAATGGATAAATATTTTGTGTTTGGAAGGGTTGTCAGGAAAGACCTTCAACTAAACACAATAATGTGACAATAAAGTGTCCTTGGGATAAGGAAGAATTTCGGGCCAAAATTGACAGATTTAGTGAAAACCAAACTGAGCATGTCATCATGGCATCATGTCATGGTGGTAGAACAGGGGCCCATGGGCTCTTTCAGCCGTTGGCCATGAAAACCATGAAGGTTTTCCAGTATTTGCACAAATGTGTTAATGAAATGTAGAAGAGAAAAAAATATTGGAACATTTCTTAAGACCAATTTTGGGGGGATTGGCAAAATTACAGTGAAATGTAGCGTAAAACGTGGTTTAGAACGGTTTTAAACCACATTAAAGCTGCAGGACCAAAAATGACTAGTAATACACATCAAACATGTTTTATTCTCAGTAAGCAAATGATTGAGAAATTAAACTAAAATTCAAATGTTGGCTCTATACGAGTTTTGTTCAGTTTGTCTGATCTAATCTCTGCTACACCTTTACAAAAATTTAAGGATCTAAATAAAAAAGCTTTAATGAGTAACTGCTCTTAATAAAATTCCTCAAACATTGATTTATTGAAATTGCTCCCTCTGTGTGTGAAATCTTCCAGAAAATGAAGTGATGCATAAAGAACCAGACGTTCTCTCATTGATGAGGCCCAAAAGAAAAATATGACTCAAATGAAAGCTTCAGATTGGTTCTAGAGCTTCCTGGATTGGTGTGGAGTTGAATATTTTGCCTTATTTTTATGAAATAAAATGCTTTAAAAAGTTACTTGCTGTGTTAGCTTGTTTTCGGATCATCTTTCTACCTGGTATGATCCAAATGCCTGACACAAAACATGGTGTAGACGATGTAGACCAAGTCAACCTGGAGATGTAGGAATATTCAACCATGTCTCATGTCCTTCTCAGAATTTGAATTTGCCATATTTTCTTTATTTTTCTCTCTCTTCGTACCTCAGTCATCAGAAATCGGCCATGATGCTGATGAGTTCACTGGCGTACCTGTACTTCCTGGCTGCCGCTGCTCTTGCCGTTCCTGCTCAGGAGAAGCGGGTCCATCACCAGGCCGGTCTGAGCGACCACGTCCACGACGACAGTCAGAACTACCAGTATGACCATGAGGCCTTCCTGGGCAAAGAGGAAGCCAAAACATTCGACCAGCTGACCCCTGAGGAGAGCAAAGACCGACTGGCGTAGGTTCTGACCATCCTGGTCCTATAGAAAAACGATCACTAATCAGTAAGATCAGAGTATTTACCTTCTGTCTTAATTTAGTTGTGACTGGTGGTGTTTAGCTTTCTTTTAACATTTGGTGACAAATCAAAACTTAATGTTACTATGAATATGGTTGATCATTCCTTTGGTCTGACAGTTCACAGCGTCACTGGACATAAAACACTCTGGTCATTTTTCTGGCCTTTTCATCTCTAACTGAAAATGGAGAGTAATTATTTTAAATTTGTTATGATCTTGGATGGAAATTCCAGGACAAAATCTAAAGTGCTGACATGGTGAGGTAAGTTGTAGAGGTCCAGTTCCTCATTGTTCCAAGTTTTGCTTCATTATTTTGACGGTTTTCTTCTTTTCTTAATGAGAACTCTACAGAAAATAACCAACCCCAGAAAAATGAGCAAAGGACATGGCTGTATTTTAATCTTAAGTTTCTCTTAATGTTTTCCAAATTCCTTTTCTACATAAGTTAGATGACAATATTTTATATTTATTCTGATGCTATTTTTGAGCAGGTAACCCCCCCAGCTCACACCAAAAAAAAAACAAAACTCAGTAATTTTGTCTTTATTTGAAAAAATAATAAATATCCTGTACTTGTATAGTGATTTATCAAGTCCAGACTCCAAAGTGCTTCACTCTGCAGTCACTCACCCGTTCACACACTGATCAGCTACTGGATAGGAGCCACAGCTGCCTTGCATCGGCGCCACCAGCAGGCAAGGCGGATGAAGCGTCTTGTTCAATCTGGACAGAGGCAGACGGGCGGGAATCGAACTGGCAACTCAACGATTTAGGGACAAACTCCCACCACTGTCGCCACCATCATCCAAATGTCATGGATTTATTTTTCTTAAAAAGTTGAATAAGATTACTGTTCAAGTTTTAAATCACTTCATAATCTCCATATCTAGACAATCACAACATCATCATCATCTGCAGACTAAAATATTATTTTGGCTCAGTCTAATGTAAGAAGAACTTCTGTGAAATTGATTTGTGTAAGAAGTGAGCTCAATAAAATATTTTAGACTTTCAGAAATAAACATATTTGTCAACAGATTCTGTGTTGTTCCTGTTTTCAGTGACAAACTGTGAGTCTCATCTCCTCTGACTTTGTCTCTACAGGAAGATCGTGGACCGGATCGACACGGACAAGGACGGCTACGTCACCCACCCAGAGCTGCACCAGTGGATCAAACACAGGCAGAGGAGGTACATCGAGGAGAACGTCAACAAGCACTGGAAGGACTACGACCAGAACCGGGACGACAAGATCGCCTGGGAGGAGTACAAGAACACCACCTACGGCTACTATCTGGGTAACACGGGCTTCCTATCTGACTTCCTACTTCACTCAGTCTCATCTGCCAACAATAATCAGCTTGGGTAGTTACTCGCTGATAGTTAGGACTGAACAGAGTTTGTAGAATCAGTTCAGACTGCTTTCTGTCCAGGTGAGGAGTTCAGTGACGTTGAGGACAAAGACACGTATAAGTCCATGCTGGCTCGGGACGAGAGACGCTTCAAGGCGGCCGACAAAGACCGTGACGGCATCGCCACGCGCGAGGAGTTTACTGCCTTCCTGCATCCTGAGGAGTTCGACTACATGAAGGACTTAGTGGTGGAGGTAGAGTTCAGTCCTGACACCATGGCAACAGGCCGGTCTCTGAAGAGTAACACCTGGTTTTGCTCAGTAGAATTTGATAAGAAAATTAAATTGATCTGCCTGTGACTGTGGAGCCAGAAACATGAGCGGACCTGAAGGGGCCAGTGGAGCTCAGGCTGTGATGTAACAAGTGAAAAAATAGTTAAATATGTTTTATTCAGTTGGCCATGTTATGACAGGTGTATGCAGTAATATATGCTGTGACATATTGGCCTCATCAGTTGTAAAAATGACTGCAAACATTCAAGGACATTTTTTTATTTAGTGTTGTAAAATAATGGGCCAGCTACTTTTGAGGTTTACATCATGTTATAATGTTATTCCCTCATCAAAAACATACCTTAGGTGTTGCTTTAATCATTTCATGCATATTTGAGAAATCCTTTTTAATCTCCATGGCAACAATTCAGCTGTGCAAAACGTTTGGGAGGGACATAGCACTGCCTTTTAGGACGAAGCTTCTCCTCAGAGCTGCAGTTTCCAACCTCACAGAGCAGCAACTCCACACTGAGCTCCTACAGACTAGCCAGCAGCAATTAGAAAACACCTGGTGGAACTGCACATCTGTCGAGTTCATTATATGACCTGCTTCTGAGTGCACTGCTTCTAAGAACAATGTTAAAGGCTTGAAGAAGAAATATTGTTGTGTGCTCTCAGAGCAAGAGTTTTTAAAGAAACAGAGGCCCAAATTCAAGACATTAAATTGCACAGTCATATTTCTTTTACGTCATATTTGACATAAATAGCATTTTCAAGACTGAACTGAAGGTAACAGTTACTTGATTGTGCTATAAAATGGCACTATGTGCCTGGAAAACACACAATACTGGTCCTTTAAATGAAACTCAGTAAATCACTTTGTTTTCTCTACAGGAAACTATGGAGGACATTGATAAGGACGGTGACGGAAAGATCAACCTCCACGAGTATATTGGTAGGTCAGCCCTGTTTCCAGTCTGACCAGTGACCTCTGCACTGGAAGCAGCTGGTGTTCATCATGTCTGCCCTCACCAGGTGACATGTACACACCGGAGGACGGCGAGTCGGAGCCTGACTGGGTCCAGACTGAGAGGAAACACTTTGGAGAGTTCAGAGATGTCAACAAGGTGAGAGCTGCTCATACCTGTAACATTTCATTATGTCTTAAAACGTCACTGTATTTTCTCAGGATTTGATTTGACAGGGCAACACAGTCATGTATGATTATAAAGGGGAAGAACAATAGGAAATGGTTTGATTTTTTTTTTTTCTACAAAAATTTCCAGGGAAATGTTAAACTGTTATTTAGCAGCTTTAGGTAAGAACTTTGAGTAGGCCATTCTAACACATGGATTTCCTTTGATCTCAACCACTATAGTTCTGGCATCACCATGGTGACAGTGTGTCCAAACTATCACCCTTCAGCTGTGCAAAATGCCTTGATGGACAGAGTGCTGCCTTCAAGGCACAGCTTGTCCTTCCAAGCTTCCTCCTCACATAGCAGCTCTCACCCACCACTCTCCCACTCAGCTCCTTCAGACTAGCCAGCAGCAATTAGCAAACATCTGCTGGAACTGTGGATCTGCTGAGCTCATTATAGGAGCTACTTCTCAGTAGTCCCTATAATGGTAAAAAGGTTGTTAACAGGGTTAATAGAGGAGCCATGTTGTGATGACTTCCTGAAGGTGGAGTTTCAGAAAGACCAGTTCTTAAAGAGACAGAGGCCCAATTTAAACAAATATGACTTAAAAGAAGTTGGAGTTTCAGGTTTTTATTAAGGAAAAAAAGCTTTTTATAATAGAAGACAATGTCTTGATACTTGATGGTGTAATTTCATAGCACAATGTGCCTGGAAAATACATAACATTGTCCCTTTAAATTTGAGTTTTTCAGTCCCAGTTGGTGCTGGTGACTGGAATTTACCCGTCTCCTGTTCTGCTGCTGCTGCTGATTCTGGTCCAGTTCTGTCCAGCCAGATAAAATAAGTTTCCGTCTTTGTTCATGCTGCAGGACGGCTACATGGATGCTAACGAAGTGGCCGAGTGGGTTCTACCAGGAGAGGTGGACCATGCTGACAACGAGGCCAAGCATCTGATCCACGAGACCGACACAAACAAGGTAGATGCATGGTTGCTTAGAAACGGTACATTCATCCCCTAAGTGTGCGCTTAAAATGTTCCACAGCACAGTTCACCGTTGTGTCAACCCAAACAGACCAAGGAATCAAAGGATCCCTTTAAAGTATTGTTCTACTTCCTGTTTGATCTGTCTGGTATGATTACATGACGCCAGATTAATATTTCTACGACATGAATTAATTACATGACTCGATAAAATCAGAGAAGACTCTTTACTTTTTCACCAAAGACCATGCAGCATAACTGTACAGTTAATGTTATCTAAATGACTGATTTTATTCTCTAGTTGAATCAGGGAGTCAAAGTGTTGCAGGTTTTCTCTCATATCAAGTTAGAAAGATGGCAAATGAGCTGTTAAATCACATGGCTATCTCTGCAAGATGCTAACTTTCCAAAAGCAAAAATTATGGTAACATTACCGGTGTTCATTATTAAAACTGGATCATTTTGTCTGATTATGTTTAGTTTCTTTGTTTTAAGCCAAAATCATCTAAGATCAACTTAATCAGAAAGTTTAATTTCCTACAGTTGTAGAAATAATTTTAATTATCTTACTCATAAAATAATGTCAAAGCTATGTCATATTGTTATAGTTGGTTAACTTTTAATAATAATTTTGTAAAGGAATCGAGTGGGTTTATTTTGGTTATGGATTATTTTCCTCTTTAATTTCTCTGTTTTGTTTTTAGGTAATATTTACTTTAAAACTCAACATCTGCTCAGATTGTTTTTAGTTTGGTTTCTCTTGCTGGTTGATCTAAGAAACTAAACATTTATTTTAAAAATGTTCAGTTTCTAGAAATCATTACTGTGATTAAGTTGCATATTAAGTTAAATGACGGGTTAAAACGTAACATTTTGTTTAGGACTTGGACTTGACTCCAGACATTAGACTGACTCGGTTCCACCTCTGCTGGCAGCACAACGATGTATAATTGAATTAATTACTAATCATATTCTCTCTTTCTCTCTCCGTTCTTCATCCCTCCTTTCTCCTGCTTTCTTTAATCTCCTCCCAATCAACCCATGTTGGATGAAATGCTGTAATCACTCAACAGGACGAGAAAATCACCAAGAAGGAAATTCTGGCCAATTGGAACATGTTTGTGGGCAGCCAGGCGACCAATTATGGTGAAGATTTAACAAAGAAACATGACGAACTTTGATGAAGTGTCTTTTGGAAGTTTGGGGGTGGGGAAGTAGGGTGGGTTAGACTGGGTTCACTTAAGCCTCTAAAGTTTTGACTCTTCATTATGCGGCAGTCTTGGTTAATCCTTCCCCTTTATTCATGTATGGAAGGTTTGCAACTAGAGATGCACTGAGGAATCAGCAGATATGACCAGTAACCTGCCGGTCACACTCAAAAATCCTGTTTTTTTTTGTTGTTTTTTTTACCCTGATCAGGGATTGAACCTTGCTAAGCACTACCAGGTCTCGTTGATGCTCTTTGTTGTGGATGTAGTTACTGAGAGAAGGCTCAAACTGCTTCTCACGTGTTTCTTATGTTTTTAATTATTGCCAACTTCAAGAAGGAGCCAGCAGCTTGAGCAGATAACAGGAAGGCTGCACTAGTAAAGCGGTGTTTCTACTTATGTTGCAGAACATGCTGGCTTTGGAAATGTTAGCAGGCTTTTGGAAATCTCAGTGATCAGGTAAAGATCTGCATTCTCTAAAGAAAAGACACAGATGGTTGTTTTATTGCTAGTTTTCGGCATGAGATGCAAAAACACGCAAAATGTGAATTCTGTCTTCTTACAACCGTTTTCTAGGAACTGTTCTCTCAGTGTTCCTAGAAAACACTAGGAGCACTGACACTAGGAAGAACATGCCTTTGCATGTTTTTAATAACTGCTCATGGCAGGAAAGCTAGAAAAACATATTATTTCAATTCTGTTCTTATAGTTAAGACTCTTGTCAGAACTTTTGGGGTATTTTTTTCCTGAAATGAGTTGAGCAGCTGTCAGTAGACGAGCACATACTCAGCATGAGGAAAACAACTCAAACCAGTCGACTGTCCATCGATGTTCATCCAGGAGGAGTGGATGCTGCTGGTCAATCTGCTGGGTTTCCTTGGAAACTGTTCAAATAACAAACTGAACTTGGCTGCATTGTTTGACCAGAATCAGATCAGAATGTCTACTTGATTTGCCAATAAGAAAAAAAAGTTAATTCAGTCCAATCACACAGACAGACTCCAAGTTCTTGAGGTGATATGTTGTGAATTGGTGCCATTGAATTGAATCAATGTTAATGTTAAAGTTGTACCAGTTTGGGAAACAATCTGACCTTTTCACATCTTGAAAACTTTTATCCTTCTCAAAAACTGTAAAAATCATCATTTCCATTACAGCAGTCAGACCCATCTTATAAAAACTGAGCAGCTTTTTGCATATTTTCTTTGGTTTTTTGATAATTGTTGATGAGCTGAAAGGCTTTAGAGTTGGACAGTTTACTGACCTTCACCATCATCTTTAGCTCCCTTCATAGATTCTGTAAATGCTGCCTCTCTGGCTGGGCCGCTACAAAACATGAATATTACCCCCAGTCAGATGAAACATATTAGTAAAATCCCCAAAATACTGTTCCTGAATATGAATAATTATGGTTTTGACTGTATTCCTTTCTTGAACAACAGAGGAAATCTGTCTGCATTCTGATTGGTGCATCTCTGCTTGTAGCTTCCTGACGCGTGCTACAGGAAGCAGTCACATACTGTGTATGTCAGGACGGTAATGCTGAGTAAGAGGCCGTCCTTTCTGGGTTTTTAGACTTATTTTATTCGCTTGGATTATCAGATTATCACACAACACACCAAGGTTGTAATGTCAGGTATGGATTTGAGTGGATTCCAATAGGAAACAATGTTCAGAAGAGAGGAAATAATTTCTATTAAAATTTGACTTTTAACAAGTTTAGCCATCAAAAGGGCAGAAATTAGGGGGCTGGGGGTCAAGGATGGACTTTGTTACACAATTTTTATAGTTTGACAATTAAAGTCTTTTTGTACAAATGTTGTTTGTGGTGTTTATGCTGTATTGTTTGATTTTTGTTTTTCTTTAGTTACCGCAATTTCCGGACTATAAGCCGCGACCTTTGTATCACTCTTTCAGCCCTGCGGCTTATACAATGATGCGGCTTATTTATGCATTTTTTCTGACGGCCACCAGGGGCGCTCGAGCAGAAAAGGTAAGAGTGAGACAGGGGGAATATATGTGTAGAGGAAGACGTAAGTTCAATGTAACGACACGTCTCAGTGCACAGGAGGAAGATGAAGACGGCTCTCAGTGACTTTTACAGGTATGTTTTTTTTTTAACCAGCCCTGTTAATGCTGTGCTACCGTGTTGCTGCTGTGTTACTGCCACGTCTCATTTATCGGTATGTTTTTTTTTTTTTAACCAGCCCTGTTAGTGCTGTGCTACCATATTGCTTCTGTGTTACTGCCGTGTCACAGGCACTGTTTGGAAAAAAAAGCTGAGGTATACTAGTAAAACTTTGAAAACGCTTTCTGTGTACCATCTGTATGTAGGCACATGCGGCTTATAGACATGTGCGGCCTGTGTATGCACGAAAGGTTTTCCTTTAAGAATGGCTGTGTGCGGCTTATAATCAGGTGCGATCTATAGTCCGGAAAATACGGTACTCAGTAAAGTAGCTCATCAACCTGTGAAAGATGGAGGTTCACTGCTGCAAATCTGAGTCGTTACATACAATTATCTTCATTAATCTGGAATAATCGAATTGAAAGGTTAATTTATTCAGTAACTCAGTTCACACACAACTAGATTCACAAACTGTTTTCAAGCCTTTGTCTGTCAATACTGATTTTCACCAATGAAAACACATTTACGATCAGAATATCACATCCTGATCTGTGCTTTTTCCAAATAGAACTAGTGTTCTAGAATCTGAGGCGACTCAGAAGCTTGTTGTGTTGTAAAAGGTGAGTCTGACAAAAGAAAATCGCATCATTATACTGTAATAAAAACATATATTAACAATTATGAAATGCCACTTCTTGTATTAATCAAGAGGCTGTAAATTGTAGAAATATGACAAGTAGAGCTCTATGTTGCATTAAGAAAGTTCTCAAGAATTTAAAATGAAATATTTCATTGCTAAAAAAAAGAAAGAAATATTTTCCTCAATAAGGTTCACTTCAGGAGCTCAGGTTCTCCTGACCCATTCATCCATTTTCTTACACCCTTGTCCCTAGTGGGGTCAGGAGGCGTCCTGGTGTCTATCTCCAGCTAATGTTCCAGGCAAGAGGCGGGGTCACCCTGGACAGGTCACCAGTCTGTCGCAGGGCCTGATCCATTCAGTAAAGTAGAATTACTATTGAAAAGCCCATTTATTTCAGTGACTAAATGTATTATGATAAACACTCGCCGTAGATGGATTTACACAGATGTTTTCCAGCTTTAATTCTTATTATGATTATTTCCCACTTAGATGTAATTTGAATATTACATCAGACCAATACAACGGGTATTTTTAAAAATGTAATGTGGGCAACAAAAAGTATGTTTAATACATTAAACATAAATATATTTATAAATGGTACTTTTAATCTGACAAATGAGACACATTGTGATGTACATTTTATTTTATTGAATATAACTGTAGAGTGAAAGGAAAAGACTCCTTCATATGGCTGGTCTAGTAACACAGACCACAAGGATGTCTGACATTTAAAACCAAGACTTCAGTGGGTTTTTTTCATCCAAGGCTATCCATCTTATTCCTGGGAGGCTGACTGGGGAAACGATTATGGGTCTTACTTCCGGCGCCCACCGGAAGTAGCAGTATTTCATTATAATTTGTAGGGTTTTTTGCCAGTCTATATTCATGATAGAAGTTACATCTCAGGAGTCTATCAGTAATCAATCACATCAGTTCGAAAGTCCAATTGGTTATAATACAATATTTAATTAAACTTGTTCACGGACACCGTCTGCTATCAGAGAACAGAGAAGCTGGTCAGAGATCTGAGCTGCAGGTTTGTGTTGACAGTATAAAACACCAGAACTACATAATATTAGCTAATATTAGATGTGAACTTTATTTTTCGTTTGAATTTAAAAAAAATTATAAAGTTCATAATCTAAGTATTTATCATTATGATTGGGCCAGCAAAATTTATTTAGAAGACAATATAAAATATCTGGGATTATTTAGTCCATCACAACCAGAACCTCAAGGTTCTCAGCTGCTGAGTGTCGCTGCAAATCAGAAGTTGTCCCCGTAAATCACGCAAAGCCTCATGGGGGCTAGGAATAAGGTGGATAAGATAAACATGCGAAGTGAAAACCCAGAATTGAACAGAAAAATGCAGGAAGACAGTCACTTATAAAGCTGATGAGACAAAACCATTGTAGTGTCACATCCCAGTGGGGGAATGTCCGTTAGAATGGCTGCGGTCATGTGACCAGTATAGGCGTGGAAAGGCTGAATTTGAGCCCAAAATTGCAGTGTTTAAAGACACTCACTCAGAGCTCTGACAATGTTACTGACATGCTCAGGTTCAGTGAGTCACATTCTATACATTAGTTCAGAGCTCTAGCACCAGAGGTTTCTCCAACACCAGCGATATAAACCTCCTTCTCTGCCTGCGCTCCACTCACACAGAGTTCTGTATGATCAACACCAGGCAGTGAGAGTGATGAGGATCTGTTTACTCCTTGGATCCTCTTGGCCATTTGCCATAAATATGTAAATGCCATATCAATGATCGTCACATTTTGCAATTCCCAGCAGAGAAACCTGTTTTGGTGTGTAATATGTGTAGAGAGTGAAATATAAAAGAGTCAGAGTTTGTTTGGGAACCCTGAGAATTATCGGAGCCAGTGTAGTCCATGCCTGAACAACAACTGACTTAATTTCATCCAACTTTTGCTTGGATGAAATTAAGTCAGTTGATGAAATCAACTCCTAAGTTTTGCAGACTAACTTAGGAGTACGTTATGCCATAATTGTCAGACAGCTGACATGAACTGCTTGTGTGTGTGTGTGTATAGAGAAATCCATCAGTAATCCATCACATCAGTTCGAAAGCCTAATTGATTTACGAACACGAAATGATAGTTTCAGTGTTTCAATTATTTTTATAAACAGTTCCAGTTAGTTTTACACCGTTAATTACAGTTTTATTTTAGTTAAAAACATTTTCTCAATTTCAATTTTTATTTCACTTGGTTTAGCAATCTATTAGAACCATGGTTGTAATGTCATAAAATGAAGTATAAATACTTATGCAAGGTTCTGTACAAGTTGACTTTAACATAAATTCTCGTGTTTTTCTTTGACGTCATTGTGTGTTCTTTTGAAGGATGTGATGGAAAAAAAGTTTAGAGATTTTAAAACCACATTCTTTGAAATAAAAATGTGTTGTGTCTGCTCATCAGGACGGCCGCCTGACTCTGTCTGAAGTGCTCGACAAAACAGACTACCTCAGGATGAGCACCATCACTGACTATGGAGGCATGAGGGTGGAGGAGCACGACGAGCTGTGAAAAAACAACTCCAACTGGACAAACTTCATCTGATCTGACAGTTAGAGCCCACCGTTATTTTCCTTATGTCAAACATCCAAACTGTACAAAGGCAGCTAATCATTCAGGAAGTGCTTGGCTTAAAAAAATTTTTTATTTACCATTTCATTCAGAAAGACCAAAGCATCCATTCAAAGAAAAACAACACCCAGGAACTGTACGCTTACAGGTCGCAACGAGCTGCAGAAATCTTCCACAGACATCTCATTGAGCTGCTAATGCGTCCTCATCCTCATGCCTGCATTACTGGACGGGCCTCTTTGGCTCTCAGGTCAACTCCAGAGCCTGCGAAGCCGGTTCCACCCTGGGAGGAAACACAGACAGCTGCAGCCCAGCTACACACAGACAAAGCTCTCACAGGGAGGTAGAGGAACTCTGAACACTGCCTAAGGCTTCCTCATCAAATGTGTTACTGACTATTTTTGTAACTCAAGGAAGAACAATTAAATTTGATCTGACTGCTCTCTTTATTGTTAGTAGCAGATTTTTCAGCAACCTCCGAGTCAGCTACCTACCCTCTGCAGTGGGATGATGTCTCTATCTTTTAGTTTGGCTCCAGACATGGGGTCAGTCATGTCCTTCTTTATCAGCTTCTCCACACACTCCTGAGTCACTACAGTCCCTCTGAAACAGTCAGTCAGGAGAATCAGTCACCCTGTGGTAAGGCTGAAACATAGTACTGGATGTGCACAGCAAAAACACTAAATCTTACCAAGTATTTTAGATTTAGTTTCTAGTTCAAATGTCTTAGTGCACTTGAAATATGACAAAGCTAACTTACAAGTAACTTTTCAGAGACATAAGTCAATCATTCCTTATTATTGTTGAAAAAATACCAGTTCCACTGGCAGGTTATTTCACTGTGTTATAAGTAAAATAATCTGTCAAATGAACTAGTACTTTTTTCATCAATTTTACTGACTTAAAGCAAGCTTCTATATCTGGTTGGAAAATTACTTGTAAGTTAGTTTTGTCGCATTTCGAGTGCACTAAGACTAGAAACTAAATCAAAAGTACTTGGTAAGATTGAGTGTTTTTGTAGTGTGTGACAGTAATGTGGTAAGGACTCACGAGGGTCTCAAGACGGCGCAGGGGACACTGTTACCCAGAGCGTCTCTGGTCACTGCACACACGTACCTCTCCTGTGGGCAGAAAGCAGCAGGCTGGAGTGAAACCCTGCTATGCTCCATACTGTTCCATCTAAACCAGGTTTGTTTTCCAGACATAGTTTCTCTGTTTTTTTTCCCCCCTTAGTGTGAGCACAAACTGGTGAGTAAACTGACCTGGCGGTTGAGCAAGGCCACCCTGTCCAGGCTTGAGTCCAGCGGGGTGAAGTTCACTGGGATTAGCTCGTTCATCTTTATGGGTCGCCCAGACATGGGACACAGCACAGCTTTACTCTGACACAGAGAACAAACACACCGTCAGAGTGCTGCTACAGCTGACATGAAGGTGGGTTTCAGCAGGAGGGTCAACCTGTCCTTTCTTTAGAGCTGTGCCAACAGAAGGGTACACATTAAATCAGCAGATACCATGACATCCATGCAGAAAGCAAACAGCTGAACCTGCAACAAGCTCCAGATCATTTACACAATCTGACATCAGCAAGAGGCAGAGGAAGGAGAGCAGAGCAGAGTTGGTCACATGCTGGAGGAGAGAGTGGATAAAAGGAAGCAAAGCTGCTCTTTTATCCTTTCAATGCATTTCCCAAGTCATGCTCTGACTCACACACACAGAGTGTGTCTTTCTAATGTCACAGGGACTTAACATTGACTTCCATTCATTTTCATTTCTCTGACCCTAACCTAAACTCAATTAACACCTTAGTCCTAAACCTGACCCCTAATTCAAAATCAGCATTCTGATGGGGTCCAGGCTTTTGGACCCAAATGGTGCAGTCAGTGCCCACAAGGTATTATTTGTTAGGAAAATGGTCCTTCCACTGTACTAAAAACAAGGGACACATACACACACACACACACACACGCACGCACACACACCCCAGCCAGCTGCAGGGCATCTGCATGAAGAGATCAAAAGTTCCATAAACAGAATGTTGAGAGATTTTCTGGGAGAAGCACGTCTTAGTGGAGCTAAAAGGTTTAAATATACACCAAACAGGCATAATATTATGACCACTTGACAACTGTGCAGCCTCATATGTGCAACAAACTGTCAGGGTTGGATGATGTGGCTGAAAAACTAACCACAATATAAGAGTTTCCTATCAGCCGATATTCATAATTCTTGGCTTGTTTTTTGTTTCAGATATCTGGACTCCTGCTAAACTGGTGGTGTGTCCTTTCCTGTTTTATCCAGTTTTCACTTCACACCATTGTTTTTATTTTTAAACAGTTATGAGGCTGCTGTGCAAGTTACTCAACAGGTTGTTGCTAGGTAACCAAAGAGTGAGTGAGTTAGTTTATGCTAGTCACATTGCTTAGCTAGCCGTCAGAGGTTGAGCAGCTAAAGCCTTTCCTCTTCCTGAACATTCACTGAATGTTCAGTGAATGTTCAGAACATTCACTAAACTCTGAATCAGAGTTCAGTGAATGTTCTATATACTGAATATTCTATCAGCTGTATTATCTGTTGACGTTGCTCATGTGTTTACATAAACTGAATTTTGACACCTTTCTATCAGAACCAGCATTGAGTTCTTCAGTAATCTGAGGACTTTAACACAGCAGCTATGAGGACTAACAGTCTAATGTAACCCCACCCACCAACAGGTGCCATGATGTCAGTGGTCATAATGTTATGCCTTCAAGGCAGGAAGCAATTTTTTTCCAGCTAGTGTAATAAAAATAAAATTAGCTTGTTTTATTAAAATGACTCATTTTATGCATATAGTTTTGAAATGTTTCTGCTAACTGGAAAGGCTGGTATGATGAGTTGCTTCAGAGGTGGTTGCCATGGTGAAGAGGACTTCATCAACAGATGAATGGAAGACAACATTCAAAAATAAAAACAACTGAACCAAAAACAAAACAAACAGCAGCGGAAGAGGGGAATCCTACTGACGGGTTTCTTCAGAAGGGTGGGCTTGGCCTCTGGGGTCAGAGAGGGGATCCAGAAGCTGGGCAGGCTCTGGCTGGAGGAGGGGGTCGAACTCGCAGTGGACGCCTCTCTTGAACTACTCGCTTCACTCTCCTTCTTCTGCCCTGAAGAAAAAATAGAAAAAAAGGCATACTTTAACCTGGAAGGAGGCTACAAAATCTGTTTAACGGTTCAGAATCAGCACTGAGTAAGAGTGGCACCGGATGTGAATGGGTTGATGGGTTTGGACACGATGCTGTTCTCGCTGGTCTTAAACCTCTCCACTCTCTGCCGTTCCTCAGACTTGGACTCCAGCTGGTTGGTGCTCTTCAGAGCTTGCTTCTGCTTCTCATACGCCTGCAGGGCCACAGAGGGAACATTCACACAAGAATTACTGAGAATGTCTCCTATTACCGTACTTCCTAAGTGCTTGTTTGAACTTTGGCACTATTTTTTTCTAGCTGTGATTGGAGACTGGTGAGATATGGGCGTTTCTATGGTAACGGGTTGGTAGTTGATGACAAACTTTTCCTGGCTCAGGTTATCCTGAGCTATCCTCTGTAGTTATGCTGCTGTGGGCATAGGCTACTGGAGGATCAACTGACCACATTATTCTACTGCTCTCCATTTTTGAATTATTTGCTGTAATTTCAGCTTTAACAGGATGTTTTCTGCTTTTTCCAAGCTCCAGCAGGTCTGGTGTTCTGTTTAGCTGTGACTCCTTCCTGGAGGAAGAGATAATGGTGCCAACAACTTCATGTTCTCCTCCTGCATCTGATGGACTTAGCTCTGTGTTTCAGAGTTTAACCTGGCCGAGTCTGTACAGTGACTAACTGTACGTTCACTCTTACCGACAGTGAACGTACCGACAGATGATGAAAACCAGCCCAGAGATCATCTGTTAATATGTGTTTCTCTCCTAGAGGAATTATTGGACTGAACAGACTTCTTTAAAGGCCTTGATGTGTTATGAATATAGAAATAAACTGAACTGAATTGATGTGCAGAGCGAGGCTTCCTACTACACAGTAGAATTATGAGCTATGTTTGTCCCAGTCATTATGAATTGATATATTATAACAGTGGACACAGCTAGTAGAACCTAGCAGTAGTTCCTGACTATAAGCGCTGCCTAGCTGGGTGGTGATCTTACCTTCATCTTTTTGGCTATTTCTGTCTTCTGGTGCAGAATGTATTCAAGAATGGCCTGTTTTTCATACAAATATCCATCTGGGCTGTAGAAAAAAATAAACAAACTTTACAGTATGTATGTGTGTGTGCATGTAAAAAGTTACTTGTCACTTGACAGTGAAGTACCACAAGCATCAGCTATCAAAAATATAAAAATCTCTTGAAGTACAAAAAATGTCCATCTTGTTTAAACAATGTCTGCCTGAAAACTGTTTACTGGTGTCACAAGAGCGAGTTGAACTTTTGTCTCAGTATTTCTATGTGCTCTGATATATCTGACCTCAGCTGTTGTCTGTGCTTCTTATTACATAAGATGAAGCCATAAACCATAACCTGTGTCTGTGGGTGTGTGTGTGTGTGTGGGTGTGTGTGTGAGAGAGAGAGAGTGCAGTGGATCTGAGAGAGCATCGTACGTCACCACAGGGTCCTGGCAGGGTTGCAGCGACAGGCAGCAGCAGTCAAAGTCTTTGATAGCATCTTTTCCCAGACGGACACTCTGGGTTCCATAACCAGAAGCCGCTGAACAGGATGATAATGACACAGCATACCAACAACAAAATCAGCTGGAACACTTTACAGATAATTTCACTACATCTAGAAAAAGTCCTGTATAAATATCTGAATCCAGTTCACGTTTCTGTATCGGGAGGCTTTGAAAGGACACAGACTGGACCAGGACTGTGCAAAGGTCAGAGTTCGGCTGTTCTGCCTTTTACTTCAGTCCTGGGTTTGTTCCTCATTATTTCCAGAGGATGTTTTTGTTCCCTGGTGACGTCGGAACGCTTTTTTCAGTAACGAGTAATCTAACGCGTTGCTATTTCAAATCCAGTAATCAGATTAAAGTTACTTATCAAAAT